>JAIEZT010001328.1:18067145-18144645 GCA_019594935.1 Periophthalmus modestus | reverse complement strand
ATACTATATCAATTTATCGTTCAATATATCAAAGCTGGAGCAATATATTTTGTCGCTCGTATCGTGTGCATATTTAGTTAGGAAGTTTCTTGTATTCTTGCATATTATTAAATCTACAATAAATATTCATAACAGTGAATCTAAGATCATGGGAAATAAATCTACCTCCCCTCACCTGCCAATCTCCATGGGTTTTAATGGCATTGTTACTACTGATAAACATTGTGTGGCCTCACTCTTCAATCATCACTTTGTTAATGCAACTCAAGCCTTTGCAATTCTGGATGCAGATCAGTCTTTAGCAAACACTGGAACAAGTAATCCTCAGCTTACTCCATTCAGATCTCCTAGTATCTCCTTTATACCTCCCAGCATCTCAGAAGTGGAAGGTGAACTTAAAAAACTGTATCCAAATAAATCAGATGGATTTGATGGCCTTGATACCATTTTCCTGAAAGCTGCAGCCCATATTACTGCGGTGCCCTGTTGCTAAGTTATTCAACATGTCCTTAGGGCTCTCATCGCTGACCTCTGACTCAAAATCTGCAGTGGTTTACTTTAAAGGTAGCACCATTTCCATCCTGCCATGCTTAGCTAAAGTTTTAGAAGAATTGGTGCTTAAACATTTTAGCAACGTCTTTGATTGAAACTACACCCTATCTGATTTGCAACCTGGTTTTCGGCCTGGACGTGGGTGCATAATAGCCACAATAAAGGTCCTGGATGATGTTGTCAAACCCAGATTGTCATTCTTCTCCGAAATCAAGCCTCATGCCATCAAACGCACCTTGATTAAACCAACACTTCTTCCCATCTTGGAAAAAATTAAATACACTTTACCACTCAGCCATTTGCTTTGCCACTAACGCGCCCTCTCACACTCACCATTGTGACTTGTGTGAACTGATGGCCTGGCCCTTGCTTCATACATCGTGGCTTCTTCATTGGTTTCTCTTTATTTATAAAGCTGTCCTTAGCAAAACCTCTACTTATAATCAGTGCTCAATCTCACTCAAAACACAAACAGCACCAGATCAAGTCAGCTTCTCGGGTTGGCAGTCCTTAAACCTCCACAATTTTCATTTTGCAGCAGCTGGAACTGGACTGGGACTCTCTGCAGAACAGCCTTAAACTCACTTCTCTGTCTCCTTTGTTTGAATGTTGATTGTGCTCTATGTATTGTGCCTTTGTCTGTGATGTGTGCAGTGTGTATATATGTTTTCCTGCCGCTGCCTTTGGCCAGATCATGTTTGCAAATGATAATTAGTTCTCACATGATTAAATAAAGGCTAAAGAAAAAAATAAAAAAAAAAATAAAATTGCATAATGTGAAAAAGCATGTTATTAGACATACCAAATAAAGTGCTGATGGTGACCAATCTCACAGAAACGACTGATCATTTGTCATGCTGCAGACCTCTGTCTTTCAGGCTTCTTGAAATCATAAAGGCAGTCATCCATCAGAGCAGCACTGTTGTCCCAGCTCCTGAATAAACGATTACATGACTTTGGCTCCATCTATCTGCATAGCTCATATTCAGCACTGTGGACCAGTCTGTTCCTCAAACTGTGGTCCCTCTCCTCCTAAACGATCAATCCTGCTCTCACTCATTCCACTTCATTGTCTCTTTATTTCAGCACTTTCCTGCATGGGGGAGCGTGATGGATTTGCCTTTAGAGAAGAGCAGACAGGAAAGTTGGGGGGCTAGGCAAAGTGTTTGGGAGTGTAGCATAAACCCTGACACAGACAAATGGCCCAGCCCATTGGGACGCCGCATCTTTCAGCGGCTCCCTCTCTCACCAGAGTCCCACCGGGGATTTTGTCCGCTCTGACGATTTGTTTAAAGTACAACTGTGCCTTTAGCTTCTAGAATACCCAACTATAACAGCTCATAATAATGCATCGGTCTTATATAGCACTATTTTGCACATCAGTGTTCCTATTATGCATTATTCATTCACTCTCCACTCTGCGGTGGTAAGCTCCTTCAGCCAGAATTGCCCAAGGGTTGACTTAGAGTCTTGGCTGCCAATATGTGCCAACAGTGTCTCCAAACACCACCAATCACTTTTTTGTGAGCCAGGCAAAGTGTCTTGGCAAAGGGCACATCGACAGTAGGCTATGGATTGTTCGGAGCTGCAGTCAATACCAGCTGAACCTCTTACTCCAGCCCTGGTAGACACTTTAAACTTGTATGAACTACTGACATGACTGGATAGTATGTCTCAAGAGGAAAGATTTTTTTAGACAATAAGCAGAAAATTGCAAACTATTCAAAGTCTTCCACTCAGTCAAGTTAAGCCATAGTGTGAGAAAGCTTCTGTTCAACATAAAATAACATCTGAATGAAACTAGATTGTTGAAGTTTTTAGAGCCAGTCCATCAGAGTAAGGCAGGAGAAGTCAGGAGATTTATTGAATACTGATCATTCAAGTCTGGTAGCCTATATCTACATGCAAATGGCTAATTAACTTCTGTTGTGTGTCATATTGAAGGACAGTAAAAGCATCAGAAGACTAAACATAAGGCCACAGTATATGGCAGAATTGCGTAAGGATGTAATAAAGTGTCCATGGGCTTGACGCAGTTTACTCCAACTAACAGTGAGGGGTGTATTCTACGAAAATGCTTTTCAAATGAGTTGCAGGTGTATATATCAATAGCTTCCAGTTCTACTCAGACATAACTCCTTTGCCTCACACAATGTCGGTGTGTGCACAATACAGGGAGATGAGGAGGCTTACTTCGTACACCAATAAACCACTGAGGTTGACCACCCCCAGAACATGGAAGCGCATAAATATTATATATGTGTTATGTCAAATGCCTGCATGCTTCGTAGAAAAAAGAGAAGATCAAGCCTTTGTGGGTTTCATATGCAAGATTCTTCTTTGAGGACACAATGGCACCAAGTTAAGGTTAAGGTTAAAGATCCTATATAATGCAAAATTGACTCTTGTGAGTTTTGAGTCATATTAGAATGTTGTTACTTCATCAAAAATATACCTGGAATTGTGTTGTTTAACTCACTCACACATGTTTGATTAACCCTTTATTAGTAGTCGGTCTACATCTCCAAAGCTCAAAATGCTCTGTTCTACGTTGTGAGGTTGTGTAGTGGTAGTTTTCACACTGACAGCTATCTTTCACCTTTTTTCACTCGAGATGAACAATTCTGGAGCTGAAATTATCCAAATGATTCTAGTGGAGTGGAGCGCTTCCTGTATCACCACATGACATTACAAGATGGAAGTATTTTCTGTTTGAGAGAAGAACAGAGCCGAGTTTGTGTGTGAAAGAAACAAAACATAACTCCAGGTATGTTTTTGATGAGGTCTCAACATTATAACATATGAAAATAATGTAATATGGGGCTTTTATTGGGGAAATAAACAGGGAAATTTGTCCTCTCCATTTGATCCATCGTTCAACGCTGCTGGGGCACCTGCTGCGACAGGAGAAGCCATTGTGGGCATCTCTACCAACTCTGCCCTACAGCCACCAAATTACTTGTCACTTCCAGCACATTGAAAAGGTTGCCAGGTTGAGCTCTTTGTGTGTTTTGTTGATTTGTATCTCATCGAACTCTTATCAGTTTTTGCATCTCTACCTGACCTTTGGCGGAGTCTTCAAAACTATTTATTTGAGCAGGTTTTGCCTTGGCCTTGTCGAGTGCTCAGGGACAGCGAGCGGATGATGAATGCCCTGCTTTGTTCTGCCTGAAAAAGCCCCATTCATCCGGAGATCAGCCGAGGAGAGCGCTGACAATACACGAGGAATAAATAAGACTCGCGCTGCATTGTCATATCTCCAGCGTCTGACAATAAAACCGCTTGATTCATTATACTCACAACAGCAGCATGCAGATTGCTTCAAAGTAATGCTGCTACAATGAACCAGAGGAAATGCCTGGAAAGTGCAGTATCTCCTTTCTGCCTTAGTTTTTCTTTTGACATCAAAAACAGAAATGATCACAAAACTGAATAAAAAAGTTTGCATTGTGTCATTACAAAGGAAATCACACACAGCCTATAGCCTACCTTTTGTTAAAGGCATTTGGTATAACGCTAACATTGGCCTTTCCTTCTCTGAAACTATAGTTTAGTTAGGTGCTCTGGAAAGTCTGCCTTTTGTAGGTACCATGGAGATGTCATTGCTTTGCTTGTAATGGTCCACAGTAAGGCATTAAATGTATATATCTCCATAGACACAAGCAGACACCAGGTAATGGAAATTAGTAACAATGGTTACTAAGGTTAAATGGTTAATTTGATGTTGAAATAAGGTGAAAGAGGTGAATGTTTATGGTGTAGAGACTTAAAAATCTGACATATGCTTCTAGGAATAAACATTTTGAGAGCTAAAGAAGACATTGCTCAAAAGGTGTGATAGAAAAACATCAACTCTACAACACTTAAGCCCTTGTCTCCTCATGCCATCATTTCAATCCAGTGATCACATGCTTGAATAATTACATAATTTTCAACTTGAGCAGAAATAGCACAGTGGAGTTGAGTGCCCATCAACCTAAACGTACTCAGTTCAACTTTTACCATGCATGTAGTGTTTTTGTGTCACTGAACAAGATACTTCACTACATTACCCACTCCAGCAGTATGTATCTCTTGTTGCAACACCAGGGCATCCAGCTTTTTTTTTTCAAATAACCAATTGACTGTGGTTCAAAGAAGAAGAAGTAAAAACACTTAAATGGAGCACTTAATTAGAAAGACAAGAATAAAGAAAGATGTTGCAGCATAGGTTTGGTGAAACAGTGACCGGGAGCTTGTTGGCTGGTTCTCGTACCACTGACAGCCCTGTACAGATGTGATGTGTCTTCTGGAGGTCACCCCGGGGTGCTCCAGCTGTCTGCCGTTGCTCTTCCACCCACTTCTAAGGCACTCAAACCAGGCCAGATGATGTGAGCCCCGGGCCACAGGCTCAAATGTCAAGTACAACCAAGTCAGAAAATGTTTTGATGACTTTTTAATGACTCTTTGCAGATGGGTTGGGTAAAATGAATTCATTGTTTTGTTGTCTTGTAATGTCATTGTTCATTGTTTTCCATGCTCACTCAAAAACACCTACACACATTTTTCATTTTTATCACTGCAGTACATATTTTTCAGATTCTATTGCCGTGCTATATTGTGTAAAATCAACTTTTAAGAGCTTTGACCTATGTGATAACTGTGTTCCCTCATTTATTAGCTTACACAAAGTTGTATTTCAATTAATTCATGCATATTCAACAAATCATACATAGTCCTGCATTTGACGCTTGAGTGCTCAGAAAATTTCAGTTTCCTACGCCCTATCTCTGTGCACTTCTCTGTAATTATTTGGGAATGCAAAAGTAAATCAGACTCTGGGTCACACATGTAGGGTTAAAAATGTCACAGAATAATTTTTCAACAATAAAAATATCCAAACAGTCAATGAACATTACTCTATTATTAAGCCATTTTTAATCAAAATGACAGTTTACAATGTGTTATAATACGAAATACGTTTAGTGCGGCCCTTATCAGTACTGATTTTAGAACTGTTGGGTTTGTTTTGAGATCTTTTGGCAAATTCCTTTGAACAGGGACAGGTTAACTCATGGTCCTATTTTGGGCTTTTTCAGCACTCTGCACTACTGCGCTGCATTAGCCAGTACTGTGGAGCTGTTACCTCAAACACATTAGATAGTATGTGCCTGTGTGTGCGGGGGCTAAAAGAAGAAACATCACTTATCCTCCTTTTACCATATAAATTTACCATCAGACACTTTTACCCACTTTGGATTCTGGCCTGTTCCATAATCCATAGCAGGCATTGTCTTTTATTTTTGACCAGATTTGACGACTGAAGAATTTAATAATGTCATACTCCCAAATAGGGGGTCACTATTGAAAACGTTGTATAATATTTGAAATGAAATGTCTAGTGACTAGTGATTAGTGTGATTAGTTCAACAAAAATCTGCATTTGAAAAAAACTATTTTTAACTGCACCTCACATGTATTAAATTTTATTGGCCTATATGTTCATTTGAAACACAGATCTGCTTGGGACACATTCAGAAGCAGAATCATAAAACCTTTCTCTACTACTTTGAATCAGGCAAGATCTGGAGACAGGCCCCCAAGCTCTGAATGGCAGCAGCTCCCTGCTCCAGGTTGCCCCAGCAGCACTTGATGGATGGACTGAATATTGGGTCATATGCAGAGAAGAGTATATCTTAACTTTAACTTTAAAGTGAAAATAAGCACTAAAGCAACTTTTTACTGTGTATATGGAGATTGAATAGCATTGTCTATTGTTCTCTAGGTAAATTTGAAGCTTTATCTTCAAAAACCTGTGTACTGTACTGAACTGAGGATACTTTTAGACACTTTTTTCATATTTCAAGACCTTCTCCCCCCATCTCACTCACTTGCTTAGTCCTTCAGGTACTGTCCTACTTAGCAATATTTGAAATGTGGTTGTGGGCGGAGTTTATTTGTTAAAGGGACATTAAAGGTCATTTAAAGGTCATTTTTAGAGTCTCCCTTCTCCATTTAACCCATATCTTCAATTCCACAAGGCCTTTCTTGAGACAACTGGGGACACTTCCTCAGATCTTTCTCAGGAAGAACTTAACAACTCCACACATAAGACAAAGGGCCTTCTTTGCTCTGAGGCAACTGCACCCCAGAAGTCTTCTGTCTCTTCCCTGCTGTGACCCACATGAGAGTGAATGGAGTGTTCTCTAAACTGGAGCACCAAGCTATGAAGCAGTACATTAATCCAAGAACTACCTCCACAATATCCAAGTGCTTTGCCCATACCTCATGCTATCTCCAACACTAGGTCTGACAAATGGTCCAAAACACCTCCAGACACTCAGTTTTAAGTTAATCTGCATTTTAGATTTGAATGTCAGTGAACACCCAACTGCTTGTTATGAGACTCATAGTTCAAATAGAATGTACAATCTATAATCTAGAATTTAGGTTGAATTTTACTTATAACATAATAAAACAAATATGATGAAATGACATGAACACATTTTGTAAAATGGATATATTTGTTTAAAAGCTCTGTATCTGATATTTTTGTCTTAAAGTGAAAAGTTTATATTCGCTTTTCACACCTCTCAGAGACCAGTGTCGAGTTTTCCAGTGATACTACTAGCATGCACTTCTTGATTACTGGGCAATGAAATGCTTTATAACTAGGTGCAGACAGCATGCAGCAGACTTATTTTGACCTCAAAAGTTGCTTATGCCACATCTGCATTGGAGCAAGACAAATGTTGCTAAAATTCTTCGGAAAAAAATTGGTACAGCATCTTTAATTCCCCAGATTTTGCCTTCCTTTGCTTGGAATGTTCCATAGTAATGCATTTCACAGTATTTAGCACTGACAAGCAAGCATTCTACCTTGGCTTAGTGCTGCTGGTTTAGCATGGAGCGTGCGGTGTCAATCAAACCTGTTGCTAATGTTAGCGGCAGCAATCTCGGGGAAAGAATTTGCCTCATTTGTCTGTTATGAATGTTCACATCTTGATTTACCGACAAAATAGCGTAATAAAAAAGCCAGGATCAAGTAGACTGGGTTTATATAAACATCTTAAGACCAAGGTGACAAGCTTGACAGCAGCAGTTACAAAGAGAGGGGTGACGTTTTTTTCAAAACAAAGTTAATTGGAGCCAGAGTCGATGGAGCTGGAAGCACACCCGTGCTCACTTCTTTTTTGGAACGCAGTGGCTAGAAGGTTAGTTATGTCCATTTATATATACAGTCTATGAGACAGAATAGTTTAATAATGCAATTTGGAACATTCCAGGCAAAGCAATGCTATCTCCATGGAGACAAGCAGATGGTGCACCCTCCATCAGAAAAGTTACATAGTATACTCTTGAATTGGATTATTATCGTCCTTAGGCTACCTTATTGGAAAAAAAAAAAAAATCTGGACATGTTCCTGATCTGAAATCTGGGATCACTGACTTAAACCTAACTTCTGATTTTCTCAGTTTTGGATAGATCAGTTAGTATGGAGCATACTCTGCTTTACTTGACAATAAACCATTGACTGCTAATAATGTATAATGTACATCCAAATTTCCATAGTGTTATTAAGTTTCACATGATGTCCAACTCTGACTTTAATGTTTGGTGAGGGTGTTTGAGAACCAGCACTTAGTCTGATTGGTCCTGTTTGAGACCTGGGCCAAGTCTTCACATTTAGCGTCCCTCCCGCGACAGACCTCATCAGCCTGTTTCCGGTGAGAGAGGTGCTTACTGGGATTTATAGCCCCTTCCATGCTCCCTTTCCCCCCGGGAGCCAGCACGTGTCACTTTTATCACATGCTCAAGTTGGAGTGAGAAGGTGAAATGTTAAGTGATGTTTCAGTAATATGCAGCCAGCTCACAGCACAGCCTTGAGTGGATGTACTTATGTATGGAGGGCTGTGGACTCAAACATCAACACTCCAGTGGAGTAGGGGGTCTGTTCAATATGAGAAAAAAAAAAACATACCAATTCAGCATAAATTACACATACATTTCAGAACCAAATCATAGCTAAAGTTAGAACTAATATTAACATTACATGTGCTACTTCAATAAACAGTCATTTTCAGCCTTTCACTATGTAACTTTTCTAGTGAATGGTCTGCCACATGTTTGTCTCTATGGAAATGGTATTACTTTGCCTGGTTTGTTCCACACTATGGCATTGAGCTTATCTATCTCCATGGAGACAAGCAGATCATCTCCAGGTCATGTGACAGGTCAAATCTGTGGAGAGGGAACCCTACTTGAAGCATGCCTGTTTTTCACCTTGATTAAAGATAAATAGATTTAAAGCAACAAGGTGGAACATTCCAGGTAAAGGAATATGGAAACAACCATGGCATACCTTACATAGTGCATGGTCTTAAGAATCTCAAAAATGTTAACCACATTGCTGTCTACACCAAAAAACTGACGCTGATTCTTCTTCAATGGACAGACATGGTTGTAGGGCAAATATCTGAAATGCCTACAGTTCTATTTTATAGCAAAACACAACAAGGTGAGCTGTATCTGCCCACAAACTCTCATACAAATATTACAGAGCACACACACTTCCAAAAAATATTCTATTATTATTGTTTGCTGCATGACATTTGAACCTTTCTGTGTCTGCACCAAGTCAAGCGTGCAGAAATTAATATGATACATGTGCTGGCCTTTTAAATGCTGATGCAGAGTAAATCTATGGAAACCCTGTCTCTATCCATCACGGTTATGAGAAGCCTAACAGTGTCCAATGTGCCCTTAAATGAATATGACCGATATGTTTCTTTTAATGCTATTGATTTACGAGGGCCTTTCTGGACGTTACCGTGGAAATGATGCTGGTCAGCAGGTTGGAATGGTCTAGGGGTCAGGGGTCGTGCGAGTTTTGCCGGGTTAGTCCATAACCCGCTCCTAAGTGTTCAGGCGCATCACAGAGCAGACATAATGACCCAGAGAGCGATGTCCCTCTGCTCCAACAACAGTTGACAGACACATAGGAAAGATGACATGTTTCTATATATTTATTATGAAGTTTCATCCAAGCTCACATAAGATGCTAATCATTCTAAAGACTGTATATGATACTTCTGTATAAAGTCTATCGTTTATTCAAGAACAAGAAGTCAACATGCATGAACTCATACACTTTTGACTAGGAACTATACCAAAAAAAACTTTATTAATTAATTTATTTATTTATTTTTACAAGATAACCCAGTGTTGGGCAAAAATGACAAGAATGACTATTTGAATATTTTTATCTCAGGATATCCAATGACAATATTCAGTCGAATTGTTGCTCTGGTTTCAAGTATCACACAAAATGTAAATGGCTTATAAGAAAAAAACTTATCTAGACACTGCCAAATTATAATATCTAGCATATCATCAAAACACCAGTGCTCTGCTAATAGGCTACTCCAGTGGTATTGAAGGCTGGGTCAAAAGCAGAGGAAAAAAACTTTTATTTGTGTTCTAAACTGTTCCTTCTGTTCATATACCTTGTCATGCAGTTTCTTGTGTCTTCACTGTTCGGAGTCTGGAGAATTAACGACCAATAGACGGAAAAGAACACTATTTCCAGCTCTTTATCTCTAAGTTCACAGAAGGTCACGAGCAACTCAGAGGCAGCTCACCAAACGATGCTCATGTCCCAGTAGAGATAACCCAGGGGTCAATCACGTCTGTTTATTCTCCACTGTCCACCGCACAAGATCATTATTCTGTAAACATCACCTTAAATGCAGTCACTTTGTCGACCGCATAGAAGTATCAAAGTTTAGATTGCTTCTTGAAGTGCGTCTGACTTTGAGCAAGAGGCATTAAAAAGGCTATTGCCACAGATTGCCACAGATTGCTTGCTAATAGTGGATAGAGGAGGGGTGCAGGACGCGGCTGTGACCGATCGTATCCTTAAAAAGTGCCTGTCTGCTCGTGCATGTTATTAAAGGAGTTGAGGAGAATCCCCAGGACATGGAAGAGAGCATCTGAGTGGAACCATGTCCTCAATGCGCCAACTTATTAGTGTATGTTTGACATTCATAAATCAAAATGACGCCCTGCTCAAATCTTGTAGTTCCAGGGATATGCACAAGATCCTCATTTCAGCATCACTTCACCATAGACACACTGTAATATCTGTATTAACATTTCTGGTGGAGGGTCTGCCACCTGCTTTTCTCCTTTGCTCAGAACTTTTCCAAGTGCCACTTACAGCAAAATTTTAATTAATGCAAGAGAAACATCACTAACGCCATACTGTGGAACATTTCAGACAAGCAATAATATCTCCAAGGCAGATTGTCAACACTGCTAGCTCAGCCTTTGTTATCTTGGCTCAAGTTATCTGAGGTATAATACTCCCTACAACAAAAGCATAGCCAGACTTGAATGCACAATATCACAGTGAGTTGCTTCCTGTAGTGATGGTAACTACACATATCTGGTTAAATACACTGGCAGCTTCAACGTTTACATATGTAAAGCTCACAGAACAATAACCATGAAGCTCAAGCTTCAACAGCTCTAGCAGAACATCTGCACACAGCACTGGCTTTGTGTTCTTCAGCGGGAAAAGTGTTCAAACTTGCCAGTCTGTGCAGGCTTAATTTGACAAATGCAGGGTTTTCAAAAGTAAAACAAATCTGAAAGCACAAACTGACTCTTTTTTCTGAACCTGGGCTCTTTCAAATGACAAATAATTGCGGTTTGTATGGTGCAGGTTTACGCATGCGTAGGGCGAACTGCGCTTAAAGTGTGTCCCTGGCCTTAGACCTCCAGTCTCATGCTTCTTACAACTCACTGGCTATTTCAATTTATTCTACAACTAAGAATCATTTATGTGCATAGATTTTTTATAAGAGCATTGCACTTCCTCTTTCAAAGAAATTTGAAATAAACACTTATCAAAACCACTATTCTAAACGTGACTGACAGATAAACCTTTCATAGTAAAAACTATGTCATATACATTATGTGCCTGAGTTGATGTCGGCAAGGACTTGAAAACCAAGCAGGAGTGTTTCAAATACTTACATTGACAGTTGAACCAAAATGACAGAGGCAGCAGAGGTTGGCAAAGGTAATAAACTCACATTAATATTTAAGGGCTCTGCTCAGCCCTGCCTTCGGCCTTCCTCTCCAGTCTGACACGTACAGACTGCTCACTGTCACTAGCATAGCTCCCAAACTAAACTTATCAACAAATGCCAGTCCATAGTTTGTGCAATTTCTCTATGGAGTCTATAATTTTCTAATTCAAAGGTTACAGTTAAGGTAGACTTGTCCAGATCTTGCACTAGGCTTGGTATAGAATTACTTCAGCAAGAGTAGTTAACTTACATGTTTTGGGTTCACTGTGCTAGTCCCTGCATAAATTAACCAGCTAAAGAGGGCAGACGTAAATGCTAACTTTGATACCAATTTTATTAAAATACTTCTGATGACCAATCAGCAGCTTTCTTATCCTTGTAACAATCCAGAATAAGATGTTATATGCTGAGATATGCCTAATAAGACTATTACCCGCCACTCAAAGTGAAGAGCTGGCAGGAAGGGGAATAGCTAATTGCTTTAATTTCCCCCAGGTTATTTTATGGAGGACATAACTGTCCTGTTTCCGCTCCTGAAGAGGTCCTTGTGCAAAAATGGTCAAATTGCAGCACTTATTTGAAATGAGCCTAAGTTGTGTGCAGGCGAGGAACTGCCTCTTGACTCCAATGGCCCATTAGCCCATGTCACATCCGCTCTCTGATTCCAAGTGATCCCCAGCAGGAGTAGTACGATCAAAGGACCAGACTCCAAGGATTTGTGTGCGCTCAGGGCATCTGGCACATGTACTGTGGCTTCACAGTTCAATATGTCTGTTTGTGTTGGTAAAACTAAGTAAAATAAACGTATGAACGTATAGTTGTTTTGTTTTTTGTTTGCAGGCATGGCTTCTAGATGTCATGCTATGGTTTTAATGTCATGGCTACTAACAATATGATGTTAATTGATTAATGTGAAGCAAATTTTGTTGGTTCTAGTTCCCAGTGTCAACAAGTGCTTAGTGTCATTGTGTCCGTTGAGCAAGACACTTCACCATGCTTGTGTGAATGCTGTATGTGGCAAATTGACGTTGTTTCAGGAAGTTTGGCAGCCAAACAAGAAATCCCGCTATAGTTTTGACGAAACGACATGTAGCCTTCCCCAAAAGTGTATTAAATGGGAACTTTTAAATATTGGCAAAAACAAGACCTAGCACATCATCTTTGCCTTCACTTCTCTTTCAACCTTGACAAAGTCCATACAGTTTTACTCGCAGTGGAATGACAAGTTAGTAGGTCCTATGGAATATAGATCAGTGCTAATGTGCTCATATATTATACTGCGGTGTTTTGTAATGGCGTGTATCCATGGTGTCAATGGCTGTGTTAAAGTGACAGCAGTGATCGGGCTAAATGATGACTCCAGTGATGGTCTCCACCATCAGTAAAGCTTCACTCTAATACCGCTAATGGCCACTGTGGTAATTGTAGCACATTATACGTAAGGAGCGGCCGGGTGGATCTTACACTGGGCTTGATTTATGCCTGGTTTTATGGACATTCACGGGTTGTTGTCCAACTTGACTCATTTTCATAATAGTGCAGGACAGGGCTGACTTAATAGGCAGCATTAGGCACGAGCAGCAGTGTTTGTAAAGGTGCTGGTGGCGCACACAATCGCAGCAGGTGAATTATTTATGACGCTCAGATGCTCAAAGCACAAGCTCATCACAGTGCATTTTCTGAGCTTTCTGAGACGAGAACACTGGGCTCTTTGTTTAACACTTAACAAAACTGCTTTATCTCATGACACACCCGCATAAGTGTATCATTATAGGATTAACAAACATACAAGAGTTGCTTTACAGAAATTCCAAATTGCTTTTCAACTAGATGCATTTCTCTTCACTCTTCACTCACACTCTGCTTTACCACAGCTGCCCTGAGGCATTTTCACAGAGACATTGCCTACCACCAATTCTGTCAAGCAAGGTGTGCTTTAAGAACAGTGATTAAACCATCAACTTTTTGAATACAAAAATGTCTTCAGCATTTTCACAAACTAAAATAGTGATTTAGGACAGAAACACCAATTTTCAAATGTATCCCAAAGATTTAAAGGAGCACTATCGCTTTTGGGTCCCTCACCTGCTGGTCAAGACCAAGACTTGCCTGAAAAGACAATCAAGTGATACCACTAAGCCAGGTTACAGACTGTTAGAATGCAAGTTTTTCAAGGTATTACAACCTAACCTTGCCTACACCAGATTGACATACTGTAGCACTCTGAATTTAGTTCTAAACATCAACTCTTGCTGAAAGTGATCGGGAAAAAGCCAAAACCATGACAAATACTTGAATGTGATTGCATCACAAAAAGCAGAAATAGCCAAGAAATCAAACTTTTGTGAAATCCATCTGAGAGAAAAGCAGACATCTTCTCCAGCCACAAATGTGCAAAGCAGCTATGTTCTGCACTTTTTTCAAAAACAAAATAGTTCATATTTCTGATCAAATAGGATGAGGTTCTTTGGTTTGGTTTGTTTGGGTGCTTCACCTTTGTCTTTCAGTCCAAACCACAATGCTGCCCAGTGATTGGACCGAACCACTGGTGGTTTGGTCAATCACAACAGCAGGAGCTGAGTCAAATGCATTCACTGTTTTGTGATCTGAACAAATATCACGAGATCTCGCTGGCCAGGTTATTAAAAATCCACATCATTGATCCATGCCTCAATGGAGGCAGACCCACCACAGAAAAAGTTACACAGTGCATCTTTAAAGTATACCTATTTTATTAACTAGACTTCATTTTAGGCAAAAGGCCAAAAAATTGGCTAATTGTAGAAGTCTGATATTATTCATAAAATACTAGTTGGCTGTTTTGCTCCAGCTGGCTCCTGATCCCCCTCCCTCGTCCTAGACCACGCCTCTCGCGCGCACAGTCCTCTTCAGATCATCACTTGCACTTCACACAGTCAGCTTCCACTGGAGCCCAGAGCGCACAGCATGGCTCACGGATTGCGTCTCTACTGTACCGGAGACATCAAGACCGCGGACATGAAGGCAACACCGTGACCAGCACCGTGACCTCCACCAAGAGGAGAGAGGAGAGAGACGAGAGCCGCAGGTAAGTACGCACCGATCCAAAGATGCGAAGAAGCAGATTGAATTTTATAAGAAAATGTGTGATGGCAAATTAGATGTATAAAACGGCCAAATTAAAGATGAACGACAGTCAACCAGGATGATTCCGTTTAGTGCATTTTCAGACTTAAACTTTCAAATTATAACATTTGTAATTAGTGTATTGATGCAGTTTTAGCTGTTTCAGCACGGTGCCTTCAGGTAAATGGGCTGTATCACGTTGCAGGTAACTTTGGCTCTGCGCAGCTCTCGTGGTAGGCTCATGTTTCTTGTACCTTGGTGAAATTAAGTAAACTTTGGAGATGTTTTGTGGTAGGCCTATTTTTAGACTCAAGCTTAAGTACTTTCCACTTTAGAGTGGACTTTAGAGTCAAAAGATTGGTCAGTAGACGTTTTTGGAAACTTAAAGTCACTAAACTCTCATCATCATGCTTAAAAATGTGTATCTTTAATAGTAACCTAACTTTCTTTTTTGCTGTTTGAAGTATTGTCTGGGTAATTCCAGTTATTTTTACACGTACGGGCTAATTATTGTATTATAATATATTTGAGAACCACAGTCTTTTCTGTCCCTTGATTTTATTTCCATGGCCTATGTCTGCTCCTCCCTGCAGACATCCATCACAGAGCCAGGTGACAGGTGCTATTTTCAGAGCGCTGCCTGTCATCATTATTCTGCATTACACTCTAATAAAGGTTTATTAGTGAAGAGCCTACAGCAGAGAGGAGGCGCAGTCAGGCACAGTGGCATGTATCATCAGAGCGGAGCCTGAACTAAGCTCATTCATTTGTCACCAGAAATGTAGCCTACAGTTAAGGGCATAAATGATTCATATCCTGCATATGGATCTGTTACTGTATGTCTGTCTGGAAATGTCAAACAAATAACAAATTACACTGGTAGTAATGTTATGAAGACTTTAAGCATTATTTATTAAGACACTAAAGACATGGCATTGCAGTTACAGATGGGTAATATTGAAAATCTTATCACATATTTCTAGGGCGGCAGTTGACAGAAGAAATTCTTGGTCAACATGTCTTGCCAATCAATTAGTCATTTAAGGGGGTGTGGCAAAAGCTCTCAAAAGTTCAAGCAAAAACAACTATTTATGCAGAAAAAAAGTACTAGGAAACAGTGTATTTATATTAGACAGATTTAACTGCCTTTTTACATATAAATACCAAACAATACCAAGTCTACATATTTTATTGTGCCAATAGCATTAAGTAACCTACTCTCTGTATTGTCTTGAAATCTGCTTCTTCTGATAGTATACACTTTACTGTCAACAGCATGTATCTGTGTTTTGAGAATAGAAGTGTATGTAACAATTGTCAAAATATCACTGGGTCAAATCATAATTTGATTCTTTGATTTTATATTGTCATATTGCTGCCCAGCCCGAACTGCGATTGTTGCTTTTAGATACAACTGAGAGGTATGTATGCAGGGGTGGCACAGTTTGGAGAATTAGTAGTTGTCACTCTTTCCTCACTGCAAAAAGATTCTTTCCTGGACTTTTCTATACAGAGTTTGCATGTTTCTCCCCGCTTTTAGGTGGGTTCTCTCTGGGTTCTCTCTATCTAGACAAGTATGTGATTTAGCTCATGAACTGGGAATGGGTCCCCGGGTGCTGAACTCTAGCAGGTTGCCCAGGCACTATTGAAGGATGGGTCAAATGCAGAGAACAAAGTATACCTTCCCAGTCGGGAGCAGATCTAAACCAGGCTGTTGATGTTGTGTGACTGTGGATGTGTGCTGAAGCCCAGTGTGAGCAAACAGGACCATCCCTCTTTGCTCTGTGTCCACTGCATCCATCAGCGCTCGTCTGTGACATGGACACTTATTAGATTTCACTCACGTTTGCCTTTGCACCGGCACTAATTGAATGCATCCAGGATCCAGGCAGACACACCCACCAACATGACCTTGGCTTGTGCTCCAACTTGAGTGTGTTCAGGGCCTACAATATACAAAATACACGAGTTGTCATTTTGATACCAAATATACAAAATTATCCAAACAAAAAAAGAAGAATTCAGGCATAAATCAGGCATAGTTAATGGTTAACTTGTATACTCCCTGATTTGTTTGCTCACCAATTAGAGAGTTGTCTGTTCAAACCCCACCTGGCTTAAGCACATACTGCTGTTGTGTCCCTGGCTTATGTACTCCACTTTGCCTACTCCCAATGTGTAGTTGCAAGTAGGGTTGGCAAAAGTGTTGAAAATCAGACACTAATCAATACTAAAACTAGTACTGAAACTAGATACTAATTTGAACAGGTATCAATAAAAAAGTCAAATTTACAGGACAGATATTTACCGTTCCTGAATAGCTTTAGAATGATCTTGAGCTGTATCAGAACAAGACCACAAACACTAGTATAAACCTAAGGTCCACTATTGAACCTACCTGAACAACTGAGGGATTACACAGGTATAAGACTACACGTTCTATAATAATAAAATATATATGAAATAATATAATGCAATATATAATATAATATAAAAGAAAGTACTATGATTTATTTATGATGTTGTCTAAATAAAGAGTGTTTTTAATGATCATTATGGTATCAGTATTGAGTATTGACTCTATTCCTTAGTATCGAAATAGAGTTTGAGATTTTAGTTTCTTCAAAGCTAGGTTACTGAAAATTTTAGTATCATGGCAGCACTAGTCACAAGTAGCATGAGGGTGTAGCAATCTGCCAAATCACTACGCAAGGAATAGCCAGAAAATGATGCACAAAATGACTCCACTTTTCTCATTTCCAGTGTTTTCCAAGTTTACCACATGCCTTCTGGAGCAGTGAATGATGCTTTAGGCACAGAGCATGGTCCCACTGTGGACTGCTGCAGGCATTTGTCAGGGCTCCCCACTGACGCCTCTCCAGTCATCTCCTCTGGCTCTGATTTACGCGTAAGGTGACCGCTCTCATCACTCAGCTCCTCTCTCCCCTCCTCTCTCTGATTTGTAGGGGATTGTTGGTCCTTAGGCATGTGAAGGACGCTGCCACACTCTGCCTTCCAAAACAATATCATAAGCAGCAGCCTCCATTAGCCATATGGGCCTCAGTCTGCTGGTGCAGTCTGGGCACAGGCCTACAGCACAATGCCACCATTCTAATCAGTGTCGTAGAAGCTTGCACATGTTCACTTGCTCGTGCCATACTGGGCTTTCATCTTGTTTATAACTAAAATAGGTTAGTATTTCGGTTTTGGGGCGACAGATAATCATTATGAATACTCAGACTGTGTAAACAACTTCGGAGACTTTAGTGGGGATGGTCAATATATCTGTGGTATTTGTGATATCAGAGAATTTGTTTTCTTATTGGTACAGCAACAAATATTCGTTATCAAATGGGAAAACAACCAAATTGTACCATCCCTACTTCTTACCGTTGAGACTTCATGAGATATGAAGTTGTAGTTGCCAAGTACCTATAAAATGCCTACAGGGGACACATCTGTTTTGCATCTAAAGTGAAGGAGATTGTATGAAGCTAAAAACAATGGTAGCTTCTGGACTACAGTGTGCTGGTAGAGCAGAGAGAGGCTTTGAGGTTCTGAGCTTTGAAGGTTGAGATGCGCTAAACAAAACATAACTCCAGGTATGAGGGTGCAACATTAGGAAATACCTAAAAAGAAGCGAGTTCAGCATAAAAGTAGTCAAAACATTTACGAACATTATGTGTGATATTATTATTTTATTATTGTAAATTTGTGAGGAACACTTACCTGGCCAGCCAGAACCACACACTTTGACAAAATCTGTCTCCCGATTCCAGAGGATGTGATTGACAGATGGATTACCCAATCAGAGACATACATTCTCTGTTCGGGTACAAACATAGCAGCTTACATCATGTTAAAAAAAAGGGAAAAAAAATAGCACAGAGGATTGAGAAACTGTGAGGATTTCAACAATCGAAGCACCAGCAACTGTTATATATTTTGTTCTGAACGATAGGAGAATTGTTTTTCATGCTCTATGGTCCTATTCCAGACCCTTCTGGATTTGAACAGAATGTAGAAGAGACTGGCTGGTCAGTCAATAAATAAATACACTAATACTGCCACTACAGCTGCTGCTTCTACTGTAATTGCAAATGGTACTACTTCTACAAATACTATTACTATTTAGTAACCCTACATATGAGACAGAGTCCCCAGCCTCCTGTGTTGTCCTCACACCTGGAGTGGGCCGGTCATGTGACAGTTCTGAACATAGCTCTGAGCTCACAGCTTTCTGTTGTTTTTGCTGAGTGTCCATTTTCCACAGCTGCACACTCTGCACCTGACTCACACCTCTTCACCATTATAACCTTGTGTTTCCACTCAACTATTTTATGCCCTAGCCTTTTCTTTACCACTAAACTTTTATATTTACATATTGTACTTCCAAGGCTACTTAGACAAAAGCTCTCCTGACGTTATAGACCGTATAAAGAAGTGGACTAAGAGAGTCTGACGTCACCAATGGCATTTGGCTCCAGTCAAATGAAGCTCACAGGGGCTATTTGGAGCCAAGATCCATATTTGGAACTCTGATCATAGGTATCATAGCAACCAAAGAGCTAATCCGGAGCAAGGCTGTTCAAGGTAAAGCCCCTTCCCGCTAACCTGTCAAACTTGTTGCTAATTCTTATTCATATTAATATCTTCAATTACAGGCGTAATAGCTTAATTCATATACCAGGATCATGTTGAGCGGGTCAATATGCACATTTTAGACCAAAGTGATGAGTCTGACAGCAGAATTTGCGGAGGGAGGGGTGACAGTTTTCCAATGTAAAGTGAATTGGAGCTGGAGTTGATGAAGCCAGAAGCATGCCGATTCTCACTTCCTATTTGGAATGCGCTGACTAGCAAGTTAGCTATGTCCATTTACATATATATTCGATGGTTATATGTTAAATAGACAGTTTAAAGAGGGTGTACTATGCAAAATAATTTTGTTGTTGTTCTCTCACCATAAACATCCTTGAAAAGGTTTTAGATGTCATTCATGCAGTATTTTAGCAATGTCTCCCAGGCCCTATTCGAGCCTTCCTTAGTTAGCTGTAACATTCTGTGCAGTGCTCAGCCCAAAAGCCTATGTCATCCATGCCCCCACACACCAATTCTCCATAGATATACAAAACCATGATACAAAAATGTACACAGCAACTTGACAAACCTGATGCGATAATCTGTAGTTTCATTAGTGGGATGCACTCTGAATGTGTTGTGATAGCGCTCTGAAGGAGGAGGGACTTAACACAGAGAGCAAAGGGAGGGGGATAATTTGTTGTAATGTCTGGTAGGGCGGACCAACACGCACGACTCAGGGAACGGTTTAACAGTGTTTATTTACAGAGTGATAATACTAATGCAGGTAGTCACGGTAGAGTCTCTCTCTCTGAGTAGGAAGCAGGGTGAAAGCCAAGATCCAGGACACGGAGATAAACAGGTGAAGTGAGGCAACGATACCAGTGAAGGGAGCAGGGTCCAGGGCGGAGCAGGAGGCAGGATTCTGGAGAATCAAAAAATAATCCAAATGAGTGCAAGGTAACAGGTAACAGGCAACAAGAACTGAGCTAGAGTAGTCATGTTTGACACGCGGACGATCTGTCACCGAATGTCAGGTCCCGGCTCCTCTTATCCACGGCAGGTGGTGATGATTACGCTGATGAGCTGCAGGTGCGCGCGGGAGGAGCCGGGAACTCCGCCCAACTCCGGAGTCAGGCAGGCGAGGGAGGGGGGAGGAGAGCACAGGACACACACAGGAATGCAGGAACACAGGAACAGACGGATCATGACATAATTACTATATCTATACTATAAAATTAGTTATCGTTCAATATATGGAAGCTGGGACAGTATATTTTGGGGCTCAGTATTTATTTTTTGTATATTTTCTTTGCAATAGTGGGATTTTTTTAATGTAACATGAAAAGATTTGAGCTGCAGGGAGTTAAAATAAGTAAAAATAAGGCTAATTATTCCTTAATTCTGCTATTTATTTGTTGCTGCTCAGGCCTTTTAATTGTACTGTATATATAAACATATGTTCACCGGGATTTTCCTGCTTTATTGTTTTTGTGTCAGTAGTGTATGTTCATACATTGTTTTCAGCAAATATAACATTTAAAAAAAATGAAAGGTAACACAGAGATCTAAATATGTTATGTGTTAGCAGTTAATACCCCATAGTAGTAAAATACCCCCACTTTAAGTACAAAAGCAGACGGGTGTTGCTGTAGCTTTTATTATGGTGCAGTGACCTGGTTTGCAGTTTGTGGGCCTTGGTTTCCAACATTAATTTTTTGTCTATTAAAACCAGAGGTGTGAAGTATTCTGTTATATTTGGTCTCATGCACGAGTGACTCAAATAAAATTGTTCCTCTCAGAGTAGTTTGGTTTCAGACACCATACCATTAACTCCTGCTTGAGTTTTACAATGGAATGTTTTGGTTACTCTCCCCACACAAAAAGTTTATAGTGACAAAACTATTGATTTGAACATTTGTATTTCTTTATTAGCCAGTTAGCCAATGTAATGTCATGATAATTAGGATCGACTTATCGACTTATCGTTCAATATATGTTTGATGGAACTATACTGTTTGGGGGTCAATATTTATCATGTGTACATTTTCTTTGCCATATTGGAAACGTTTTGGTTATTTTTTGGCTATATGATCAAATTTTAGCTGTGGAGGGTTGAATAAAAAACTTCTATGACTCATAACAGATGCAAACCAAGTACTAAAGTGTTTCATCCTGCAGTTTATGTATTTCAACTGCAGTTTATGTATTTCAGCTCATGGCTTTTTAACAATATTGTACATTTAGTTTTTGTGGTTTAAATCTGTTCTTGGATTTTTGTGTCAGTTTCATAAATTTGTTTCAGTATTATCATTTATTGTCTATATTTGCTTAAGCGATATATTGAACTTCAAAATTTGTTTCTCAACCTATCAGCTCTAACAATCCATGTCTGTTCTGGGACTCCTTTTGATGTATCATGACCTCAAAAATCTCACCCCTTATCTGGCGGCAGGCGTCACACTAAACTAAAATCAATACATCTTCATTCATTTCATTGGCCTATAGCCTTGGTCCGGTCTTGTGTCACCATGGGTAACCTGAGTGTTATGTTCATGATTAGGTCTGGGGTTTGGGTGCTCGACTCAGCAGGATTGTACAGGCCCTAAGCAGCTGACAGGTCCTGATATATGAAACTGACTTTGTGAGGTGTTCATTTAGCATATAGGTTGTTCTTTCATCAAAAATATACTTGGTCTGTTTTGTTATATATACTATATATATATATATATATATATATATATATATATATATATATATATATATATATATATATATATATATATATATATATATATATATATATATATATATATATATATATATATATATATATATATATGTATGTATGTATGTATGTATGTATGTATGTATGTATGTATGTATGTATGTATGTATGTGTGTATATATATATATACCCCTATTTCTAGATGTAAAATGTCTTAAAAGTGCTATGTATGTGACCATTTGTACTTTATACTATATTCTAAAATGAGCTCTGCATTACTTTGTCATTTCAGTGAGAGGTGAAGTGGTGATCCGTGTCCAGCTGCAGTACCCTGGGAGTCATGAGGACCAGAGGGTGAGAGCACAGAACACTGCAGTGTCAACATGACCTATGTTACAGTAAGAGGTGAAGTAATACTGAAAGAAACAAAGCCGATACACTGAGTAGTGAAGGTGTACCAAGGTGTTATTTGTTGTTCTGAAGGTTGGGATTTGAATTCTATCCATTTTCCTAAACAAAAAGAGCCCAAGTGTGCTTCCTCCAGCCGGCCTCCTATTTCATCAGGCCTGTCGTCTTTAAACCATACAGACAAATGTATAATTTTTCTGAGTCATTCTCTCTGCTATGCCAGGCCTTTAATTCCTCTCCCTCTAAGGATGCAGTAGATTCTACATGACTTGAATTCGTTCAAAGATTCTGTCTCTCTCTCCCTGCCCATCTCAGCCCCGCTCTGCACCGACCGCTTGCCCTAGCTTTTCTTTCTCTCTCTTTCTTCTTTGTCTCTCTTTCTCCTACCTCTCTCTGCCCCAACATAATCTCTATATATGTCTCTCTCTTCTTCCCCTTCTGTGTCAGAGGCATATTAAGATCACTGTGTTACCTGTTTTGGCTCATCTCTCTTTCCAAGCCTCATTTTTGCTCCTTTCTTTTTCTCAGCCCCCTGCCCTAACTTTGCTTCTTTCTTTCTTTCAGCTGCCTGTCTCTCTGACCCTGCCAGAGTCTCTCTCTCACTCTGTCTCTTTCTCCCTCTCTCCCCACAATATCTCTGTCTTTCTCCCTTTTCCCCATGTCTCTCTCTAACCCTGCCTCTATTCCTCTCTTTCTTTGTTTCTCCCTCTCTCTTTCTCTCTGTTACCACCAACTAGCGCTGAGGGTAAATGGTCATGGTAAATGGTCACATCTTTATATAGCGCTTTTCCACCTTCAAGGCACTCAAAGCGCTTTACAACAAGGAACCAGTCACCCATCCACACACACATTCATACACCAGTTGTACGCAGACACTGGGGGCGCGGTGGGTTAAGTGTCTTGCCCAAGGACACAACGACAGCATTCATCTGTGAGGGCTGGATTTGCACCGCCAACCTTCGAGTCAGTGGATCTAACCACTCAACCAATGATGTTTATGTAGAGAGCGGGATTTGAACCGCCAACCTTCGGATCAGTGGACAAACACTCAACCTACTGAGCTACTGTCGCCCCACAGGGTCTTTATTCATTTAATGATTACTCAGTCGATGGCGTCTTAGTGGAACAAAATGCGAATTAGTCATTTCGTGCAGATTAAGGATTTATAAGGGACAACAGCAGAAAAGTGAAGTTAGGGAGTGAGCTGACAGTTTGGTATTTTTTGGTATTTTTAGGTAAAAAG
Source organism: Periophthalmus modestus (assembly GCA_019594935.1). Classification (NCBI taxonomy): domain Eukaryota; kingdom Metazoa; phylum Chordata; class Actinopteri; order Gobiiformes; family Gobiidae; genus Periophthalmus; species Periophthalmus modestus. The sequence continues at coordinate 18,120,952 of JAIEZT010001328.1, read as the reverse complement.
GCAGATTAAACTCATTGTTTTAAATAAATACTTTATTCCCTAGTACTTTTCTGCTTGACCTGCTGCAGAAGTGTAGTCTTGTGAGTGCAGGGTCAGATACATAGAGATACGTGCTAGTTTTGACAGCTTTTGCCACGCCCCCTTTATAGTCACCTAATCGATCAACAAGGACATGTCTTTAGTCAACAAAGAAGTTCTTTAGTCGATTACAGCGCTACCACCAGCTCCTCTGACAATCTCTCTCACAGTCCCTGCCTTAGCCATACTATCTTTCTCCTTTTCCTCTTCTCCCTCTCTGTATCTGACCCGGCTCTGTTCATCCCTTGTGTGTGGTTCATGATGAATCCTTGCCAGCTCCTCCTCGCGTGTCAGCACCTCCGCTTGTTTATAGGCTGCTGCGGGGATGAGGTGACAGTGCGCTCTGAAATATGACCGAATTAAGAGCGCTGCTATGTGTAAACAACGCAAATAAACAACAAAATCCATAAATCAAGTCCACCAAGGCCCGGCGCTGTTAGAACTTTGTTGACCTGTAATATTTGGAGGTTGTTTTGTGGAGTCCTGAGTTTTCGCTGACTTTACATTTGTCATTTATTGTAGCGCCACAGTGGAACATGTATTATTCATGATGCACATACAAGTGAGCTTTTAAGAAATATTGTTTTCATAAATCTTAAATTGCTTGTGGCTAATGTGGCAACGGTGAACATTTGAATCGCTGATATGAACGAACTTAATTATAGTTGTACACATTCAACAATAGTTCTCTTGCTTCAAAATTGCAAACAACTCACAACAGCTATAACTAATAACAATCAATGCTCTCTGATGGAGAGTCCACCACCTGCTTGTCTCCATGGAGATGTTACAGCTACAATCAGTTGCTTAACTAAGTCCAAAGATGTTATGATGTTTCAAAACCAATTTTCCAGAAGTTCTATAAAACTCCTGCCTCACTTTGCCTGTCCCAAGCTCAAATAATTGACAGCATGGCGACAGGAAAGGCATCTGGTTCAAAAAATACCCTATCCTGTGAGAATAACTGACTGTAGCAACTGAGGAAAAGTGTCCTTTCTTCCTTTTTCTTATAATACAGGCAAACTTCTAATTGAGTTTGAGATAGGAAATAGGGAGAGCTTTGTGGATGAGAGGTAAATATCAGTCCATATGATTTATTTTTTGTGATTGAATTAGCTTGGATGACAAAGAATCCTCACAGACATAATGGAGGAGTGATGCTTCGGAGAGGAACCCATTTTTCCACTCTCAGAACTTGCCAGAACTTGTTTTTTTCTAAATAAACTTTATCTTAAAACTAAACTACTGCCAATTTTACATAACAGCTCCGAACAATATTTTATTCTGACATAGCCGGAATTATTGGTGAGTTCAAATGTAAAACAAGTTTAATAATGTCCTTTCTGAATTTTCCTATTTGAATTGTTTTGATCAAATATCCATTTCGAACGTTTCACAGAAATGAGCTGCCACTCCTCCTTCCACAGTCATCCATCAAACCTGCTCTGCTCATTTGACTTTAAGGCCACTCCGACACGCACAAGATGGAGTAATATACCACACCATCTTTTATGTGTAATAAGAAATACTGGTACCAATGACATACGCATAAAACACTTGTAAAGAATTATTGGTTTGTTCTTATGACTGATGAAAATGGTGAGAATGCATCAAAGTGCATTGGGGACACAGTAGTTAAGTTTATCTGACCTGTTACAGGCACTGTACCTGATTTTTACAGTCTTCAAAATGTGAAAACAGTTCTTGAAAACAGTTCTAGAAAGCAAACTAGTTATTTGTGTGGTCCAAAGTTATTCCTCACTTACCATATGCATTCAGAGCATCCTAATTATTAATCACAATGTATTTATAAGTGCTTTTCACAAATTTCAGAGACTATATCACTGTAAAGCTAACAACAACTAAAATGTTACCACACACTTCCTGATTCTCTGAGATATATATTATTATAATTAGATGCAGACAGTACACAGACTTATTTTGACCTCAAGAACTGCAATGCATTAGACAAGACACATTTTGGGTACAAATCGAGTGCAGAGCCATTAAATAAGACAAACATTATCAAAATTATCTCTCACAAAAGGCTGATGATGGCAAACTCAGAAAAGAGTTAGAATTTCTCTATTTAGACTACAACTGGAGTACAGTTGCATGTATACAGTGTTCTCCGACTACACTAGGAAAGGCATTCCATTTAGCTGTAAGGAGGCAGGAAATAGACAGATGTAATCACTCAGTTTAGACCAGCCCACATTCCCAATTCTTTGTAGTTCTCTGGAGAAATCAGACTATAATCAGGCAACAGATGTTCACAGTCCTTCTGTTAATATGATGAGTGAAAAGAGCATACATTTAAGTCTATAAAAGATGACATTTCTGGTGTGGCTGTCTCTTTTTGTGTGGGATTAGAGCTGGCACAGAGTGTTACTGACCTGCTGGAGTGAGAAAGTAACACAAAAGTTCAGATTATGGCTACAGGGGTGAGCCCATTGAGTGTGGAGCGACTTTAAAGACAGTTGGGCTGCTTCATGAATAAATTATGCGGATTTAATGCCCTTCAAATGAAAATCTGCTGCAGAGGCCGTCATCCCCTCTGCATACACAACATTCTGTCACAAAGATAAATTTAAGAGGTGAATTATTTATATTACTGAGTGCGACCTCTCTGGACTTTGAGGTGCAACACAACTGACCATGCATTTTCTGGCTTTAATGCTATTTTGTAACTGTAACTATTGGAAACACCGTTATATATCACATTTTTAAAATCTCTCATAGTATGAACACAAACTTGTCCAAAATATTGAATTGTAAGTCTATTTATTTATAACAGCAATTCTACATTATCAACACAGTAAAATGACATGATAAACACTGAATATTGTTACATGCTGTATCAATGAGAACCAAAATATAATGCAGACTACAAACAAGACTGAAAAAATTGCATTATGTTCAAATGATAAAATAAATGTCATGTCCAGACAGTTACAATTACTCTTACTTCAGTAGTTTCCTCAGATCCTTATTTTATCTCTCATCTGACCACTCTTGCACCACTTCTTTGTACTTCTACTTGAATAACACTATTTTTTAAGTAACAATACTCTAGTAAATGTGTTGGCTGCTGTACCCACCTCTGCTGAGCATATGAGCATAAGTGAGTGTGCAGACAGCAGCACTAAAGTTACTGTCTCACTGGGCTTTCTGCACCATCACTGTTAATGATTTTACACTTGTTCTTCAGGGAAAGTAATTAGAGAAGTTGTGGTCTGTAAACAACACCACTTTTCAGTTTTAATTATAATCTAAAAGCCAGTCAGCTTTTGTGTAATTGCTGAGCTTTTTTGAGAAACTATTTTGTGGGGTTCATTAACTCAGAAGTTTGAGTTGGATAAATCGTGTATGACATGTGCAATTTTAATGAGAATGTGAAGATGAACTTTATTGTCCCTCTATGGAAATTTGTCTCATCTGCATTTGACCATAAGACAAGCTGACATGAGCGTATAGGAGACTCTCCTGATCTGAGCCAGGATCTTGCTCAGGAATATAATTATTTTTGCATTGCCAAACGTCCATCATCTTATATAGTAGTCAAACATGCAATGCAATGGAAATAATTTGTGCAACGTATAAACCTGTTGAAGCGACTAAAAGGTTTGAAAGATGTGATGTTGTGAGCATTAACCTGAGTACCATGTCTTCTCTGCAGGCTCGGGAGACAGTACTGAAGTTTGATGGAGGGCCATGCTCTTCAAACAGCAGGCACAGCTCAGACAGAAGCTCCTGGTTCTGGGCAGCCTTGCTATTGGAAGTGTGCTGTATCTGGTGGCCCGCGTGGGGACTTTGGAAAGGTAAGTCTAATCCAGTGGTCTGTGTTCTAGTTACATATGGACTGGCCCAAGTGGACAATTATGATACAGACTGTAACTGAGTCCACTGTTGACCTCTGTTGTCAGACCTCCATAGCTCTAGCCTCTAAGAATGCTGTGAAGACTTAGGAGAGATGTGCTTTCAAACAGTGATCCTGTGACTTGTGTTCCAGGCTTCAGCCGGTCTGTCACGTGGAGCACAGTCTGATCCCTAGGCATGAGCAGATTCCTCTGCGGAGCATCCAGTTCAAACGTGCTCTGCTCCATGAGCTGCGCCGAGGCAATGGCACAAAGGAGCAGCTGGGGCTGCAGCGACTGGTGCAGCAGCTGCCTCAGGCTATCATCATCGGGGTACGGAAGGGTGGCACGCGGGCACTCCTGGAGATGCTTAACCTGCACCCAACTGTGGTCAAAGCCTCACAGGAAATACACTTCTTTGACAATGACAAGAACTACGCTCGTGGCATTGAGTGGTACAGGAGCAAAATGCCCTTCTCTTTCCCCCATCAGATCACAATTGAAAAGAGTCCTGCATACTTCATCACAGATGAGGTCCCTGAACGCATCTTCAAGATGAACTCCTCCATCAAGCTGCTCATTATTGTGAGGGAACCCACCACCAGAGCTGTGTCGGACTATACACAAGTGTTGGAGGGTAAAGAACGCAAAAACAAAACCTATCACAAGTTTGAGAAACTAGCCATAGACTCCAGCACATTTGAGGTGAACACAAAGTACAAAGCTGTTCGTACTAGCATTTACACCAAACACCTGGAGCGCTGGCTCAAGTTCTTTCCTGTGGAACAATTTCATATTGTGGATGGGGACCGCCTCATTACAGACCCTCTGTCTGAGCTGAAACTGGTGGAGCAGTTCCTCCACCTCCCGCCCAGAATCAGCCCCTTCAACCTCTACTTTAATGCCACCAGGGGGTTTTACTGTTTGCGATTCAACATTGTCTTCAGCAAGTGCCTAGCAGGCAGCAAAGGACGCATCCACCCTGAAGTAGAGCCTTCTGTGCTGACCAAACTGCAGCGCTTCTTCCACCCATTTAACCAGAAGTTTTACCAGATCACTGGACGGACCTTCACCTGGCCATGAGCCTCACAACTTTGCTCCAATGTGTGTGTAGGATTTATGCATAGATCAGCTCTAAACATGGCAGTTTGTATTTTATTCTCTAAAGAGAAAGTATAAGCATCAAGGCAAAACACCATACAAAGAGCATACATTTTTGTATGTTTTTGTGCTAAATATTTATCGTATGCTCACCACTAGGTACGCTAACTTCAAGACAAACCTGCTGTTGTTCAACATAGGCATGCTTTGAGTGAATTGGTGCACTATTCAAAACATTTGTATATGACGCAGAAGAGATAACTCAAATGACCCCTATGATATTCATACTAAAATATCCTTCCCTTGTTTTGTCAGCAATGATCTGCTGATTAGATGTTTGCAGTTTGGGGCATTAAAGCAGGTGTGTTAATACATATCACGGGATAAAATAGTTTAACTATATTTTCAACTGCAGTACTTTTATTTATTTATTTTTTTTTATGTATTTGTCATCATTTTGAATGTCATTGTCTATCTGAACTTGTATTCAAACCTGAACTTACTATCTGAAAATTTATGTCCAGCTTCTATTGGTATTGTATGAATCTAATAAGATGGTATTCTATACCACTAGGTTTAGCTTTGTCACGATTAAAGGAACGGTTTACATTCCATTGCAGATACCCATATTAAACATTTAAAATATTTTTTGTCAATGTGGTGGAATAAAATGTAATTTCTGTTTGTATCAACCTATTTTAATATTCTACTAAAACAATGCAGGATCTTAAAAAAATACAAACCAAAGCAAACAAACAAACTTATACATCCGTGATTGTCATGACATCATCTGTTTTACATTTTAAGGATGGACTTTGTGTAGAATAGATGTTATTGTTTATTAATGAAGTGTAGTAAAAGAAAAATATAGAATCTGTCAACTGAACAAAAGGTGGCTGAGGTGAAGTTCCGCTGCTCATCCAAGCCACTACTTCAGGTCTGGTCAGATTGCTGGTGGACACGGTCTTACATCTTTCTGAAGGGAGGAGCTAACTTCACTGAAACTAAAAACACCTATTGTTTACAGTTTCTGTATGTAGGCTAGGTCTGTTGACACCATCAGCTCCTTGGGAAATTCATTCTGCCAAACATCTCCATCTCAAAGACACTGACAACTCCACATTACTACTCTGTACATAATTTACCAGACAGTTTTGGTTGTTCTGGCATTAGACATGAGTAAAGTATGGGATGAAGAGCTCAGGGCCCCTCACTTAAGGGCCGGCCCCGCCCCTCCGCGCTGGCCCCGCCCCTCCTCTGTGTTCTTCTGTGTTGATGCCGTCCATGCGATCTTCATCTCCAAAATTTGCAACTTTGTGAAGTAGAGTTGTAAATATGGCCTACACGTCAGCCGGGGGGACCAAGAAGAAGGTGTGCTACTACTATGACGGTAGGTCCCGCACAGGAGACACCTGGATCCTCTGGGCTGGAGTTAGCCTTTGAGCTAACGCGCATTAATGTGTCTGTGCAGCTAGCATAGCTAACGAGGAGGTGTTAATGAGCGAGGTTACGTCGATTTTGTGGGGTTAGATATTTTACTCGGATGTATCGTGGATTAATGTAGTATTTTCCCATTCACCACGGGCTAATGTGGTCTGATCATGAGTGTAGACAGGCGTGTGTAAATGAATGAGACTGATGTAGTGTGGATTGGACCGGAGCGTCGTGCCAGACACTGGTCGTTCCGCTCATTGTCTGAGCACTGTTGAATAGAAAGGCTCTTTTCTCTTTTCTAGTGGTGGGACCTGGGTACTAGTGAAGTTGGGCATCTTATGCAGAACTGTCTGAATGCAGTATTATAATGTTATTATAGTTATAGTAACAGTGACAGTGACTCTTTTACACTGAAAACGAGAAAAGATCAAAGATTCCATGAAATATGACTTTAAAGGTATATGTGCATATTTGCAAAAGTTTGCTCAGTTTGTTACAGCTACAGCCTTTGAGCAGATGGGGTAGTGGACAAAAATATATTAACGGTAAACCAAGGCCTACATTTTGATATTAAAACGCTTATTATAGACAATCATTATTATTCAATATAAATGATGTCTTACAGGTGACATTGGAAATTATTACTATGGCCAAGGACATCCAATGAAGCCACATCGTATCAGAATGACTCACAACCTTCTCCTGAACTATGGACTGTACAGGAAAATGGAGATCTATGTAAGTGTAAACAAGTGTAAACAACCCACACAGATAAACAGTGGGATTCCAGATACTTACTGTATGCTGTCCTCATTACAGAGACCACACAAAGCCACTGCAGAGGAAATGACCAAGTACCACAGTGACGATTACATCAAGTTCCTTCGATCAATAAGGCCTGACAACATGTCTGAGTTTAGCAAGCAGATGCAGAGATGTGAGTTCTGAATTATTTACATAAAAGACTTATTATGAGCTGCATAATATGTGCACTGCACACATCGAGGAGTAGTACTGGCATATATTCTTAAAAATTGTGCATCACTATGTAATAATCAAAAATTTGTTGAAACTTGAAACTCAAACTAAGCATTATTTTGTTCATCCATTTTATGAAGATACTTTTTAAACCAGAAGTTTACATACACTGTATAAAAAGATACATACACTTTTTTTTTCTCACTGTCTGACATGAAATCAGACTAAACTTTTCCATTTTTAGGTTCATTTGGATTATCAAAATGATTTCTGTTTGCCACATGCCAGAAAAATGAGAGAAGACTTTTCATTACTTTCTTCAAAGTCAGATGCTTACATACATTTCATTAGTATTTGGTACCATTGCCCTTAAACTGTATGACTTGGCTCAAACGTTTTGAATGTCCTTCCACAAGCTTCTCAAAATAGTTGGCTTAGATCTGTCAGGAGGTATGAGCCAAAATTCCTGCCAAGTTTGTAGGCCACCTTGCTTGCACATGTCTTTTCGGGTATGCCTGTACATTTTCAATAGGATTGCGATGAGGGCTTTCTGATGGCCATTCCAAAACATTGACTTTGTTATCATTAAGCCACTTTATAACCAGTTTGACAGTATGCTTCAGGTCATTATCCATTTGGAGGACCCATTTGCGCCCAAGTTTTAACTTCTTGGCTGATGTCTTGAAATGTTGCTTCACTATTTCCGTATCATGTTCTTTCCTCATAATGCCATCTATTTTGTGAAGTGCACCAGTTCCTCCTGCACCAAAACAACCCCACAACATGATGCCGCTGCCCCCTGCATTTCATAGTTGGGATGATGTTCTCAAGCTTGCAAGCGTCCCCCTTTTTCCTCCAAACGTATCAATGCTCATAATGGCCAAACAGTTCAATTTTAGTTTCATCAAACCACAGGATATGTCTCCAGAGATGAAGGTCTTTGTCCCTGTGTGCATTTGCAAACTGTGATCTGGCTTTTTTATGTTTCTTTTGGAGTAATGGCTTCTTCCTGGCAGAGGGGCCTTTCAGCCCATGTTCGTATAGTACTCGTTTCAATGTGGATAATGATGCACTCTTACCAGCTTCAGCCAGCATCTTTAAAAGGTCTTTTGCTTTTGTTCTTGGGTTGATATGCACATTTCGGACCAAAGCGCATTCATTTCTGAGACACAGAACCCGTCTCCTTCCTGTGTGGTGTGATGGCTGGACATTCCCAGAGTGTGGGTATAATTGCTTGAACAGATGAATGTGGCACCTTTGGGCGTCTGTAACTTGCACCCAAGGATGAACCAGACTTGTGCAAGTTCGCAATTTTCTTCCTGACATTGACCTGACATTGGCTGATTTCATTTGACTTTCTCATGATGTTACACAAAGAAGCAGCATGTTTCAGGTGTGCCTGCAAGTATATCTACAGGTGACTCTATAATTAACAAAAAAATTGTCAATAAACCTTTTATAAGCTTCCAAGGACATGATATCATCATCTGAGTTTTCTTAAATTGTTTAAATGCATAGTAATCTTACTATATGCAAAATTCTGACTTTGAAGAAAGCGTTGAAAAAAAATGTCTAAAACATCCTTCTCTCATTATTCTGGCATTTAGTGAATAGAAATAATTTTTGATAATCCTAATTGACCTAAAACAGGAAAAGTTTAGTCTTGTCAGACGGTGAGAAAAAAAAGTGTGTGTGTCTTTTTATACAGTGTCTGTAAACTTCTGGTTTCAGCTGTATGGCCACTGCAGTTGTTTAGTGTGCATTATACCAAAGGCTTTAAGATTGGTAAGAGTGTTTTTGTTTTGCAGTCAATGTGGGAGAAGATTGTCCTGTATTTGATGGCCTGTTTGAGTTCTGTCAGCTTTCTTCTGGAGGCTCTGCTGGTAAGTACTAACAACACATGGCATAACAAGTGTTTAAAGGCCTCTGCCTTTGCTAGCAGACATTAATGACAACCCTAGCAGACATTAATGAGTTTTTAAGTTGTCTCCAGAATAATGCAGATGGAATCTTGTGTAAAAGCCCACTGCAGTGCTTAGTGTTAGGCCACTGATATAGATAATATTTCCCACCTAGAATAGGTTCTGTGTTTAAAAAACAAAATGTAAATGGATAATCTTTTAACCAAGATGCTATTATTTTACACAGCTGGCTCAGTGAAGCTGAACAGACAGCAGACTGACATTGCTGTAAACTGGGCTGGAGGTCTTCACCATGCTAAGAAGTCTGAGGCATCAGGTTTCTGCTATGTCAATGACATTGTGCTGGCAATCCTGGAGCTGCTCAAGTGGGTGCAAACTTATTGTCTATACCGTAGCACTTACTTACCCTATAATGGAGTTGTGTCATTGTGGACTCGTCTCTTTCTTCTTGCCGTGCTGCACAGATACCACCAGAGGGTGCTATACATAGACATTGACATCCACCATGGTGATGGGGTAGAAGAGGCCTTTTACACCACAGATCGGGTCATGACTGTGTCCTTCCACAAATACGGAGAGTACTTCCCCGGAACTGGAGACCTCAGGGTGAGCCATGGTTTGGACAGATTTGAACCAATTGTTGCAAAGGCTTTTCTATTGTCAGCCTTTACTCCTGCTGCTGCACAATTATAATTCCTGAGATACCTATGTTTGAGGTGGCTCTTTAATTTCTCAATACATATTAGAATTGCTACTTTTTAAAGGCAAACTAGAGAATCTTTGTAATTTTGCATCTGTAAAAACTGGATTTAAAAGATTCTATTGATGTCTTTAGGATATTGGAGCTGGGAAGGGCAAATATTATGCTGTCAACTTTCCTTTGCGAGATGGCATTGACGATGAGTCATATGAACAAATCTTCAAACCAGTGAGTATGGACATGGACAAACTATTCAAATTGACTTGTAGTTTTATACTCAAAGCTTACCATATATTATTTTATGTTACTTTTGGTTATTTTGTTTTCCAACCATGTTGTAAAAACATGGTTGCTATCATATTTTCATACTCTCTGTGATGTGTGCAGGTAATGGCCAAAGTGATGGAGATGTACCAGCCCAGCGCCATTGTCCTTCAGTGTGGAGCAGACTCTCTGTCTGGTGACCGACTTGGCTGCTTCAATCTGACCATCCGAGGTGAGACGGCTGTTACTTCAACTGCACAGAGTTAGAATGATGTGGTGAGTGTTAACTGTGGTGTCTGTGTCTGCTCAGGACATGCCAAGTGTGTGGAGTACATGAAGTCTTTTAACTTGCCCCTGCTGATGCTGGGAGGAGGGGGGTACACCATACGAAACGTGGCCCGCTGCTGGACATATGAGACGGCTGTAGCATTGGACACAGAGATCCCTGATGGTGAGCTTACATGTGCCTAGCTTTATTTATTTATTTATTTATTTTTTATTTCTGACAGTCCTGACTGTTTCATCATTTGTCTTAATTTTAGTCTTCATGCTAAATGAGATAGAGCTGTATTTTTTGTATTTTTTTTTTTTTTTTTACCTTTTTCAGTTGAAGCCCCCATGATGACAATCACTGTGTTTGGGGTTGCGAATGCCAAAGAAATATGCTACAAAATAATAGTAGTCTGTTCTGATGTTTTATTTTTAGTTTTTTGGTTTATTTTTTTATTGGACATTGGCTGCATTTGAATGGTCATAAGCTTTAAAGGGCCTATATTACGATGTTTGTGTAATCCCTCGGACATCCAGGTCTGATCCATAGTAAAAGCCAAAAGTAAAATCTGTCAACTGCACAAAAAGATGTAGAAGTGAAGATGTTTCGCTGCTCATCCAAGCCGCTTCTTCAGTTCTGGTCAGATTGCTGGTGGACACTGCCTTATATCTATCTGAAGGGAGGAGCTAACTATACTGAAACTGGAAATGGCTTTTGTTAACAGTTTCTGTAGGCTAGGGCTATTGAGCTACACTAAGTGTGCACAAACATACTTAGCATATTCATACAACTCTTAATGGGTGTTTTGATACCTATTGCCATCCTGTCTAGCTCTATTCTTTGTTTCCTTTGTTTGCTTTGGGTCTGAGGATACACATACATGATGTATATCATCTTGTATTCCAGACTGTTGTTACCGCATCAAAAACATACCCTGGAGTTGTGTTTTGTTTTATTCACACATGTTAAGTAACCCCTTATTATTAGTTTGTTCACATTTCCAAGTAGAGAATGGCAATTGCAGGGCTGAAATTATCCAAATGATTTTAGCAAGGGTGTATGGAGTTTAAAAAAAACAGTGTAGAGCACTTCCTGTATTACCACATGACATCACAAGGTGGAGCAGAGTGTGAACTCTTGGCTAAATATGCAGGGTTTGTTAGGCATGTTAGACATGTGAATGAAACAAAACACATCTCCGGGTATGTTTTTGATGAGGAAACAACATTATAACAAAGTTCAGGAAATGGCAAAATATGGGCCCTTTTAATATCTCAATATCCTCAGGCTGAGAACTATCAGATTAGAGTACCCACATCTCTTCAACATAAAATGATTGATTATTGCCACTGTCATAACACTGTCTTTGTCATATTGTCTGTTGTAGAACTACCATACAACGACTATTTTGAATACTTTGGACCAGATTTCAAACTACACATCAGCCCATCCAACATGACCAACCAGAACACGCAGGAGTACATGGACAAAATAAAGTATGGTCCCTTCTGAGTTCTTAAGTTTCCTTATTAGTTATGTGCTAAATCTGAGTGTCTCCCTCTCTTTCTGTACAGGCAGCGGCTCTTTGAGAACCTGCGCATGTTACCTCATGCTCCAGGGGTGCAGATGCAGGCCATCCCAGAGGACGCTGTCCCAGAGGATACAGTGGACGAGGACAAAGAGGACCCAGACAAGCGCCTCTCCAGTAAGACCCTCTTCTCTTTTTCATATGGGCTTTAGAAATGATTGAGAAAATGAGGGTACCTTAATGTGGATGTTAATTTCTCAACAGTTGATTATGTTTCTAACCTTTATGTATGCATACCAACCTTTGCTCAAATACCATATTTAAAGGTGCACTGGTTGCAGGTTTGCTACCTGCTTGTCTGAATATTCCATAGTATGGCGGTAATTGCTTGCACAGGTATTTTTATAGATTGAAAAATACATGGGAAAATACATTCTTGCACTGAGCAGGGGCACCTGTCCACATAATGGAGATAGAGAAGTTTAATATGTAACTGTTGCAAATTCCAGGCAAAACATTAAAATTTCCATGGAAACAAACATGTGGTGGACCTTCCATAGAAAAGTTGCATAGTTCACCTTTAAGATTAGTGTCTTAACTTTGATGAAGAATAAAATTGAAAGAGCCACTGTTTCAGTTCGGGCCACAGACAAGAGGATCGCTTGTGATGAAGAGTTTTCAGACTCTGAAGATGAAGGAGAGGGAGGCAGGAGGAACATAGCCAACAACAAGAAGGGAGCCAAGCGACCACGAGTGGAGGAGGACAAGAAGGAAGGCGACGACAAGAAGACTGGTATGTTATACAATATGACACTTGGAGTACCACTTACTGGGTTTATTTCCGGCTTTATAACGAACTAACAAATTATCAATTTTCACAGAAATTAAAGAAGAAGAGAAGTCGAAGGACATTGGTGCTGAAAAAACAGATTCTAAAAGGTAACTATGGCACTATGCTCTTATATTCAGTATAGCATTAGTACAGTGACGTTTTGACAAACAGCTGCCAAGTTAAAACCTCATGTTCTTTGTGTTTTTAGTGTGAAAGCAGAGCAGACTAGCAGTGCCTGAAGTGCTCTACAACTCCCCCATGGTGCTGTCCGTTACCCTGATCCAACCACACGTATTAATAATGAGCATTATATTTATTCTGAAATGTATTTTTACCTGGATATTTTGTGTCAACTGTCATCCCTTTATGTAGTCCTAAAAATGTCCACTTCGAGTTGCCATATTATTGGTCCCCTTTAAATCTTTTCCAATGTGCTCTGTCTTCTGAGTTGTTTTTAGCAAAAGCCTCTAGTGTGCAAATGATTATGTCTGAATTTTGATATTTTGCTTTTATCAATAAACTTTTTTATACAATTTTGATTGTTGCAGTGTATTAATTTTGAGTTTTTGCCTTTGTCTTTACTGTGTGGTACCCAATACACTTCCATTCCAGTAGATGTTTAACTAAAAGAAATTAACTCAAATAATTTTAATTTAATATATTTAAAGTGAAATATAAAATGGCATATCCAGCAGATGTTTGCTCTTCAAAATGTAAATATCCTACATTATGCAAAAATTTACCTAATTGATTGTGAGCTTTAAGCCATATCAGGCTGTTACCTCATCCAAAACATATCTGTGGTTGTGTTTTGTTTCATTCACACATGTTGAGTAACCCTTTATTATTTGTCTGTCTACATCTGCAAAGCTCAAAACGCTCTGTATGTAATAGTAATCTACGGCTTTGCCACCAGATGGCATCAAAGACCAAAACATTATGATTTATCAGTTGAAAACGTTATTGCTTAAGTCTTTCTTCAGTAAGATCTTTCATTTTAAACATGTCTGCCTCTTGTCATGATATAATGTGTCCTCCTTAGCCTCAGTCTAACAGTCACAAATATATTAATTGTACAAAAGTTCAGAGGCTTTTAAAGTTCACGTTAGCCTGAACTACAGCAGATAAATCACAGCCGACATGACAATTGCACTGCTATAAGGGCTTTCCTTAAGAGAATATGGCTATGGCAAAGTATGTTTAGTACTTTATAAAAGATTCTTTGAGTTAACTGCTTGCTGCTGGAATAAGCACTGCCCTAACATTGAGAAATTGAACACAGCCAGTTTATGGCCAGATGCTGCATCTAAATTGCAATAACCAAACACATAGACCACTGAAAATTGTTTCAAATGACAGATTCTATAGTCACATTTTATTCACATTTATTGTTGCTTTTAGTGTGCCCCAAGAAAATTAGAACACCTTAAGCAGAGACATTTTAATAGCATTTTTGTAAGCAAAGTTACATTCCATCTCAAAGTCAAATTTGGCCAAAGTGTCTTCGCTATTTACAAAAAGAAAACAAGAACAAGATGCTACACAAACATTTGCATCTGAAATCTCCAGGTTCAGTACGTTCTGAACGCCACAGTGTATACAGTAACGCTTTGCACGTCACAATTTGGTCACAGTCCAAGTTCATCTGGTTTCTTTTTTAATGTGTTGGGTTAAAAATGACTGGATGGAAATAATCTGCAAACTTCATGTGCTCCTTGAGATCAAGATTTCGTTTTGTACAATAATCACAGTTAAAAACTCCCCCACCTATACATACTTACATTTTAATAAGGTCAGAAAACCAACATACAAGAAAGCCTATGGTGGTGTTCCTACAGAGTCATTGAGGGAGGGCTAAGGCTGGCTGCTGTTGTAAACATTGTGTCCTCCTCTGTGAATGCTGGTCTGATATTTGATTTTAGACTTATTATCATTTGGTGACCTATATCCCCACTGACAGCTGCACTCCAAGGCCATGTCCTTTTTACATTTTGTATAAAAATCCCAAAATAAAAATAATACTGTTTAAAAAATATATGGCTGATGTAGTTAATTGGTTTTACAAATCAAAGCCACCCGCTGTCAGCCCAGGGCAGGAAAGGACTGAGCGAGTTTTGTGTCAGGGGCCAATGGGACAGGACTACAAAGGGTTGAGATCGGGTTGAGTTCTGAAGACAGCCTCCAGGGGGCACTGTCACTCTGCACTCTCAGCTGGAGCATCAGCAGGGGCCTCTGCAGGGGCCTCAGCTGCCACTGCCTCCTGTGCAGGGGCCGGCTCTTCTGGAGCAGGGGCCGCCTCTACTGGGACTGGGGCAGGCTCCTCTTTAGGGGCCTCAGGGGCAGGCTCAGTGGGCTTCTCCTCTGCTTTGGGTTCCTCTGTGGGGGCTGCCTGCTGGGGCTCTGCTGCAGGGGCTTCTGTCACAGCTTTGGGTTCCTCTGCTGGCTGCTCTGTGGTGGGTGCCGCTGCCTCTTCGGCCTTGGGCTCCTCGGCTTCTGCCTCTGGGGCCTCAGCCTTAGCCTCACCGGCCTCTGTGGTAGCCTCAGCTGCTCCCTCTCCAGTTTCTTTCTTGGTCTTCTTGAAGGAGAAGCCGCTGAGTTTGAAGGACTTTTTGAATGAGAAGCGTTTCTTCTTCTTCTTAGGTGTCTCAGTCTCGCTGGTGGATGCCTGGGCTTCCTCAGGCTTGGCTTCAGCCTCAGGGGCTGGCTCTACTTTGTCTGCCTCTGTGCCATTCTCTACAGGGGCCTCAGCTTTGGCCTCTCCGTCCTCTTTGGGAGCCTCCTCGGCAGGAGCACTACCATTGGCATGCACTTCCTCTTTGCCTGCTTCAACAGCAGCATCACCGTTGGCTTTGACATGGCCGTTCTCCTGAAACAAACAGAGACAGGTTTGTCAGACATAGTACAGGTTGGTACAATGTGGTCAACAGATAGCCCACATCGCCACATCTTCAGCTCACCGATGGACAGGCTACACTGACACTCCATGCACCCTGCTATAGTCTGTACCAGAGCACTCATATAAAGTCAACTAATTAAAAAAAAATCTTGTTGTCAAGCCTATACCACGTCATTTATGCACAAATCAAATACTATCTCCACGTCGCGGATAGTCTATGAACATAGCCCTCCACGATGAAAGTAGTAATGTTTTAGTTAGTTATTGTTGCTTTTCGCCTCTGTGTCAGCAGAGGGCAGCGCTACTCCACTTTTATCCATAATTCAAACGACAGCTGCGCGTCTTACCCGGCAGGACCAACACTGCACTCAACGAGTAGCCTACATCTGCCTGTGAACTGTGACAAATCGGTCCAGTGCCCCGGCCACTACTGCCTCCCACCGAGCACCCCGCACACCACCTCACGCCCCCTCCCATGGCCCAGTGCCCCCGCTCTGTCCCGAGCCCACAGCAGCAGCCTTGAACAAAAGGCGTGGTGCTCCGGAGCCTTTGTTGTCCTCGGATCTCAATCAAGCACTGCAGAATAAAAAAAAGCAGTTCCCCATTTAGGATTTAGTTAACAACAAAATCCTTTAGGCTCTAATTGTATCCAAGCATTCCCAGTGAAAAAGCGCACCAAATCAACTGTTGCTCCATGTCTCCGCGCCGCTTATTTACTGTGCCCACCTTTACGCGCGTTTGGCACCGCTCAGTGGTTTACCTGCTGTCCGTTGGTTTTGGCGGGTGAAACAGCTGCCTCTCCGGGTTTTTCAGCTGCCAACTCGGCTTTCCCAGTTGCCCTCGCTAGTTGCGCTCCCATTCTGCTGCCGTTCGCTCCAACAAAGAACCCTGAGCAGGCGATCCAAAGCGAACAAAGACCCGAGTCTGCGTGATAACGGGGAGCCCCTCGCTGCGTCCCCCGCTCTGCTCTCTCTCTGCAGCGGACAAATGAAAGCACGGTCCCGCGGTGGAGGAGGGTGAAGAAATGATAAGACCCAGCCGAGGAATATTAAAATCCGACGTCCAGGCTGCTAAAATGGAAAATCCCTCTTGCTGCTAATAAGATGCGCGTCCAACGCCCAAGTGCACAGATGAATGGGACTCAAAACGATGACGGCATCACAGCTGAGAACAGCCAATGACAGGCCCCGCTCATCAGGAGGGCGGAGCTTCAGGGAAAGGGGGTGAACAATGAACTGACAATGGGGTGCAACGCTGCGTTCAAGGCACAGCGGGCCAATCCTACAAATATTACCCGGAAAAAATCTTGCTCTGTCTTCTCATAGGACTAGTGTTAAAAAGTGCAGAAGAAGCATTAGCGACACAATCACTGTTTAGATCCACATGCAAAATGTTTCAACTCAGCATTTTTGTGTCTGAGATTGGTGAGTTGTTGTTCTCCCCATAGTCCCTGAAAGTGCTTTGCTCAGAGTCTGCATCTTGAGTACTCCTGAATGTTTACAAAAGGGTTAGCACATAATTTGTTCACTTATGGAAGGCATCAGTTTAATCTTGTTGATATAACCTTTTGTGGTTAGCCTATCTTCGGTTTAACTAGAACTATAGAAGAAGTGACTTATTTCTGATTGGTCCAGCAAGACAACAATGGGTTTACAAATGAGGAATTAAAGGTCCTATACATTTCAAACTCAACAGACCTACTTCTGCTGTCTGTATTATATGGACTCTTGAGTTCTGGTACATAAGGTTTTACAGTGTAGTACTGTTACATGCATCAAACTGTATCTTACCTCCAACTGACTTGATTACTTAAACGTGGATTCAATTAATTTGCATGTTTCCACAGCTCTGGTGAGATTCAGATACTTGTGAAGCAGGCCACCTTCAAATCCTTTGTTAGGAGGTGATGGAGACACACAAATCACACCTGTATAGAACCCAAACTAATTACGGCAACTGAATGCAAGTAAGAACAACATTTTTGCTTTGATAAAACAGAACTTTTTATTCATATAACAGAAAAAAATCCCGTATTAAAGGCAACACTTAATAGGGCGACATAAAAAGTGCTCCCGTGAAGGTGCATTGCGTAACTATTTTGGTGAAGAGTTATTGCTTTGCCTGGAATGTTGGTAAATGGTCACATTTTTATATAGCACATTTTCACCTTCAAGGCACTCAAAGCACTTTACATCAAGAACACCCATTCACACACACATTCATATACTACTGTATGCATATACCTGTATGGCATTAAATGTATCTACCTCTATGGAGACAAGGAGGTCACATGTCCAGGCCAAGTTACAAGTCAGATTTGTGTACACGTGATCCTGCTCACTGAATGAATGATTTTTGAAGTTATTTCTTTAGCAATTAAAACAGCAAATTGAAAAAAATGCAAGCTCTTTCATGGAATACAGTGAAACATTCCATGTACTGGTACTTCAAATTATTATTACTCCAAAAATTTGCTGAAAATGTGACATCACTATTCATAAATATTTGTGGCTAAACACTGCCTGGCTGACCTCTGATTCTGAAATCTGCAGAGCTCATGGGGGGAGGTGGAGAGTTGGAACACGTTTATTCCATTTACAAGTCAAATGTGTGAGGGGGTGGGGGGGGATATATAGGTGGGCTTCCTGTGGCCTCCTGCTGCTCTGTCCTAATGTTATCAGTGCGATGCAAAACAGCCCAGCGGGACACTCACCTGACATGCAAAGCACCTCTGCATCTGCTTTGACTGAGTAAGCCCCGCCCATCAGTTCATCACCATGGTTATAACTGAAGTCAAATCACTGGGCAACAACAACACAATAAGCAGTTGTTTTGTAAAGGTATACAATGTATCTTTTCCAGTGTCTCCACTGAGATGTTATTGCTTTGCCCTGAATGTTTGATGGTGCTGTATTAAACATCCTCTTATATATCAATTTTACATGTATTCACCTGTCTAAAAAGAAAAAAAAAAGACTGTGAGCTGGCCTCTCCACAGATCTGACATGTAACTTGGCCTGGTGGATTCACCTGCTGCCTTCATGGAGAATACATATGTTTAATGCCAAGCAATATCAAAGCAACATCACTGAGACAAGCAGGTGGCAAACCCTCCACATGAAATATGTATGGGAAAACTTTCAGATAACAGCTATATAAAAAATTGTTTTTGTTTTTTTTAAATAGTTTTTGAGCATTCAAGAAGTAGCACTTGTGAATATTATTCATTATCTAAAAAAACATCCAAATGATCTCCAAAATTCTGTCAATGAATGTCTTGGAAAAACATCATAAAATGACACAGAAACAAATTCAATCCCCTTATTGTAACAAAAATGTGACATCTCTTTTGTGTATCATTTCTGAATAGAAGTATTTATTGATGAAGCGCTTCAACCTTTTTCCTTAATAAAGTCTAAATCCATTTCGTGAAATATAGAACCAAATACCATTCTTCTGCTCTTGCATAACATATCATATAGTATCCCCTCATAGTGCTTCACAATACTGGTATTTTGTATTTTTATCCTTTAGGTTGTTATGTTCCTATGTAATTATATTGATAGTAGCGCTGAACTGTATATTTCTGATCAGTAAGAGCATGTTTGTGTTAAATCTCTGGTTGCTATACATGACTTGTTTTGCTAATGGTGTTTACAGGAATACTCTGGTTCCCTGTGGGAAAAGACTGACTCAACTTGCTGCTAAGACCCAAAATTTGTCCCTGTGCTTTTTGAACAAAAGCAGAGGAACCCTACACCAGGACACAGAGAGGTGATCCCGTTTCACATAAGCCTGGTTTTGTTTGGAAGGCGAGCTGCTACTCGGGTCCCGGGACATGTTTGGGGCGTGCCTACAGTGGGCAGATGGTCACCCCCTTCCTGGAACAGCCCTGCTCTGCTGCTGACTCCACACTGACTTCACACTTGGCACACTCTAAGATATTTGCATATGTGTAGCATTGTTGTAAACATGGTCACTGTGGATAGAAGGGGCCATCAATTCCAGGCACGAGTATAGTCTATTAAAAGAGTATAAAGATTTTTATCACATTATCTTTTATCACATTATTGTACAGATCCACCTGTTAGTTTGGGCTGTGGTAAAGCCCTTCAGTGCAGTCAGTGCTGAAAACTGGACTTACACAGGCCAAGTGTGTGTTTAAAAATACTGTACAACTATTTATTTAAGTCATGGTTTTCCTCATTGTCACAGTGTCTAGATCACTTCTCTTTTACAGAATATGTAAAAAGAGATTACTGAGATTTTTCTCTTTTCTAGACATTTAGTTATCTACTTGTAGCTGGATGGATTGTTACAATCAACAATCGATCCAAGCCTATATCAAGGTTAACCTGAGTTGTTCCTTGCTTAGAGAATTGACAACAGAGGACAACTATAGGAGCGTCATTACCTGTTATAGCAGTCAGAGGCTGCTTTAGACAGTGGCAAAGTGACAATTGTCACTGTCTCACAGCAAGAACGTCTTTACTTTCTGGTGTTTTTTTTTGTTTTTTTTTGTTTTTTTTTTGGTGTTTACTTTCTGAAACAAATGGGGACTGTTTGATATCCCTACAGCTTCCTGTTTGTTTTATTATTACAGAAGTATTTCACTTTGTAATACAGAGAACTGTCAAGCATCTTTCACAAACCGTACAGTCGACTTTAACTGTCTTGTTTTAGCCAGGACATGTTTTTTGGACATAGCTCATGTGAACTCTATCTGATGTTGTCTGCTGAGCCATAACTCTTCTTGTGAGAGGACAGTGGTTTGTTGGGTCGTACCAAGTACAGCTGGCTCCAGGACTATTATGTGTCAGACTGTGGCTCTGCTTCATGTTTTTGGCCTGCTCTTTGTTGCGACTCCGTGGACATGATACTGTCAGCACAATGAGCGCCTTCTCTTCTGACTGATGGCAGGAAGCTGTTGATTAGCCGCTGCTCTCAGGCCCCTGTGCACTGCTCTGCTCTGTGGGAAGCCACTTTAACATGGCTCCCATCGCCAGCACTTCATGTCACAGACCTCCAGGACCCCATTCTGGATAATCATGAGCCTGTTCCACTGCCCCTCCGCCTCTCTTGGCTGTGGGGTGCATGTACATTTTATTGTTGGAATGTTGGAAAGTCATTGTTGTCTGCTTGAAAAAGGTCCTCCATGGTTCACGAAATGGTGTTCCCAGCCCTTCACATGGCATAAGGCAGAATTCACTAATTGCCCTGGTGTTGGAATGTCAAGGATGTGCTTAGAGTGACCTGGGACTTGACTTCAGTCTCATGTCTATAAAACAAACCATTCTATGAAAAAATGCACGTGATATATGGGAAATGGTCAGTGCAGATAAAGGAAGACTGTTGAATGTTTTTTTTTTCAGTGCCTTTGTTTAACTCAGTTCCACTAATCCAAAGCGATGGTAAACAGCTGTGTAGCACCCAGGAACCATTCTGGATCAAAGCCAGAACTACACACTATGTTTACATGCACCGGTAACTCAGAGTACACTGTTTTTTGTATCACTTCTCCAGATGCATACAGGTCAGGGGCAGCCTATTACACTTTTGGCAAAAATACATAAGCTACATCTTACATTTGAACATTTGGTTATCAAACGCTTTGAAGCTCCTGTAGTTTTTACTTTCACTTTTAAAGTAGTGGACCGAAACAACAAAACACAAGCTAATCCATGGGCACTGTAGTTTGTCATTGCTGCTAATCTGAAATGGTTGAGTACCAAACACATCAAAGATTTCATTTACTCCATGTAATTGAATGCCTCTCCTATTCTTTTTCTCTTGTGATCAGACTAGGCTGTTACATACAGTAGGCATCTGACTATAAACAGAATTCTCCAGATGTGTTATTGGGATCTGGAAGATTTAAATCGAGACAAGTTTCCGGGTTTACATGCATTTTGAAAATCCTGTTTAAATTGAAAAAAGACAGGTATCCAGTTTTCCCGGTGTGCATGCAAACATATGTCCAGGAGTGCCTTGCTACTTTCAGTAAAAATCTAAAGAAAACCCACACAGACACGTGGAGAACATGTAAACTCCCCATAAAAACCATACATGGTCTGAACATGAAACCCGTGACCTACTTGCTGCAAGCTAAATACTCGGCTTACCACTTGAAATGTAAAGTGTATTTTATTTTTTGGATTCCTGGTATTAGTGAGTAAAGGGTTTGTGTTACATCAGATGAGTCAGCGCCTGAGGAAAATGCCCCCCCAAAAAGACACACATGGAGACAAATGACGATTAAACCATCAATTCTTTCTTGGAGGCGAGAGTTCCAGCTCCTCATTAGCATGTCCTTTGAAGGGCCAGAGGAGAGGGAGGGTCTACAGAGGGACAGGAATAGAACATGTCTTTGTGTAGCACTACATCAAGAATGAGCAAAGTGCAAATTAGTTGTTCACAGCTTCACCAGAGATACAAATGTTTTCCAGGAGACAGTCTTATGACTCATTATACAAGTCGTAGCATTAAACTTATCTATCTTATATATATATTCAGTAAAAGGGGGTTTGAGTTACTGAAAACTACCTCGAAAAACATGCGTTGTTACTGTGTGTGGGTCCACCTCTCCACAGCACTGACTGGTAAATGTGATTGGGTGATGTCCAATTTTGAAAGCTATACTTTGGAAAACTCAAAGCAAAGCAAAGGGCAAAGCAATACCATCTCCATAGAGACAAGCTGTAGAATTAGCTGATTCTGCACCAGAGAAGTTACACGTCATGTTTTGTTCCTTGGGTTAGATACAAAATATCTATACTTCAACTATTTATGACTAAAACAATGTACTTTTCAACCTTTCTAGTATGCGATCGCAGTTACCATGGCTGTAAAAGATATGCACTGATTTATGCGTGTGACTCCTCCCTAAAAAGCACCTGCTGGAATCTCTATGTCAAGATTCTGTCTGAACAAGAATCCAGCCAGCCCATATATAATTGTGGGCTCACAGTAGCACTGGGACATTAGTTACTATTGTTCCACAAAAGGGAATGTGTGAAACCTGGAGCACGGGCAGCTGTGGTCGCAGCTGTCTGCCTCTGTCACACTGGCACCGGGCCTGTCTGGATACATGATGATTTCCGCAGGGCACCTGTTCAGTCTCAGAGTAAATGTACCAGGCTCTCCTCCCTCCCCTTGGTATCCTCGGGCGAGAGGTCAGTCGACTCAAGTTCCCCTTTTACTTTGGTTAAAACTGGCTTTTCCAGTGTGCTGCTGTGTAATATAGAGGAAAAAAAGCAGTGGAAAACAAGAGTTAGAGAAGCCAATACAACTGTCCACAATCCATATTTATGTATTTTTTGGTCTATTTTCTGTTCAATCATTATATTTTTTTGTCTGTTTTTTTTTGGGGGGGGGGGGGAGTCCCACCGGAGGAGCTGGAGGAAGTCTCTGGGGTGAGGGAAGTCTGGGAGTCCCTGTTTAGACTGCAGCCCCTGCGACTCAGCTCCAAAAATTAAGAAAATGGACAGATTGGTCTGTTTTCAATATATTACTTTATAAAACATATTCTACTGATTCACTCTACTGCTACAAGATGCAACACCCAACTCTTCTTTCCTAATTCATTACAATTCTCTAGACTTTTTTAGTCTTTCCTTGTTTACTTTGGTATTAGCATCTGTGTAAACCCTCAGTTGTCCAGGTCTGATCCATAACTTCGTCTTTTGCTTTGGTGTTAACAGTGAACAAATCTTGCCAAATATTCAGCCATTTTTGAATAGCAGATTGATAAATTGAACTTAAGTTTTTCTAAGTGTTTGTAACTCTCTAGAGATTAGCTAAATATAATGTTGATCATTCAGTTATTAAACATTCAAGAGGACATTTGTGTTTGGCTTGCTTCCTTTTTCACTAGTGGGTCCTAAAGTAGATCAGTCATGCATTGATTTAGTAGATATATACACCGGAAGCCTTATGTCATAATTATAGCCACATATACTACAACCAGCTTCCTCCTTGCATCACTGCCGTTCTCATTATAAACATTCTAAATAAAGTCTGGATAGAATCTTATCGTGGATTCAAAATTTATGTTAGAAGGGTTTGTATAGACTGGCTGATTCCATAATATTGTAGAAAGCAGAAGTGACGCAGGTGAAAGGCCACATGCAGAAGTTGTGGTGATGTGTTTCACTTCTGCTGGCTCCATTATTGCTTCACTCAGCAGTGCTCTGAGGCTGAGCCTTTGATATGCAGCTGAGCAATCACCAAGTAAGTTCATCAAAGTAACATTAGCTGGCACCATCACAAAATTAGAAACATGGACAAAAGCTCAAAACAGGAAGAAGGTCCAGTTGTCGCTTGTGTGTGTTATTAATCTTCATCAACCAGCACGAAAACATACTTAAAGGTGCACAATGTAACTATTCTGTCCGCCAGTTCCTTGTCTCCATGGAGATGTTATTGTTTTGCTTGCAATGTAGTATTTCATCAAACTTGGCTCTCTCTCTTTATTGCACAAAAATCTGTTGAAAAACATTAATTCTTACTGAGAATTAGTTTCACAGATCTGACCTGTAGGGCCATCATCTGCTTGTCTCCATGAAAATAAATAATGTCATACTGTGGTACATTCTATCTAGGCAAAGCATATCCATAGAGACAGGGAGGTGATGGTCCCACCACTCCACCATAAAAGTCACAGAGCAACTTTAACTTTCACATTTCAAAGTTCAAAAAAGGCATGTTAAAATGCATGGTGTTCCAATGTACTCATCTAACCTTCAGCATTGGTGAGAATTGTACGAATAAATTTATACCAAAAAAAAAAAAAAAAAAAAAAAAAAAAGAGAAAAGAAAATCAGTATGACCAGTTTTCACACTGCATGACCCTTGATAATCATTAAGAATCTCTACTTCCTTTTCAGGGACTTTGTGGTTCATTTGAACAAAAGAGAAACTTAGAAGAAAAACAACATCATGTGGTAATACAGAGACATAGTGGGTGTATAGGGGAAGACAACTCATGCTGGGAATAGTGTGGACTTTTTCATCTCTACCACATCTGTATACAAAGGATTCAACCTGAAACTAAAATGTATAATGCAATTGCAGTTTTTTACATTAGAGTTCCTATATTACACAAAACTGACTCTTGTGAGATTTATGCCATATTAGAATGTTGATACCTCATTGAAAACATGCCTGGAGTTGAGTTTTGTTTCATTCACACATGTTTGAGTAATCCTTTATTATTAGTCTGTCTACATCTTCATAGCTCAAAATGCTCTGTTCCCCCTTGGGATGCCATGTAGTGATATTTAACAGTTACCTTTTACCTTTAGTTCAATAGAGGTAGGCAACTCCAGGGCTGAAATCATTCAAATGATTCTAGTGAAGTTGTATGGAGTTTAAAAACACAGTGGAGTACTTCCTGTTTCACCACATGACATCACAAGGTGGAAAAGAGTGTTTTTAGTTTGAGAGAAGAGTTTGTGTGAATGAAAACACAACTCCAGGTATGTTTTTGTTGAGGAAATATTATGACATAGACCAGAAAATTGCTTAATATGGACTCCTTAAAGTCAGTGGCAAAATATTGGTTTATCCCAGTCCAGTGTCCATCCAGCTTTCTAGATCAGAGCAGTCCCATGCTTGGTACTCCCCACACTGGGCCTATTGTAACACATAGCACACATCTGTACACACTGCTCTGACCTCCCTGTGATGAGCCATGTTCAGAGGTCTTTTCATTCACATGGTAGTAAACAGTGCATAGATAGGCTTTGTATGTGGGATTACAACTGTAGTCATGGTACAGTATCCCCAGAGAACTAGTCAGAACTGCTGGATGTTTGTGTTGGCTGTCACACACAACATTACCAATAGTGGAGATGAGGCTTGCAGGGAAAATTGAAAATCTGCAAGTTTGTGATCCTCCCTTTTGCCGTTTTCCCTGTTGTCTCCCCGTCCCTTCTGTATTGTCTCTTCTCCCACCTGGGCGTCGGCTTACCTGATCCGGCACTTGGCACACCTGGATCCCATTTCCCTCATTACCTGCAGTGTTAGAAGCCTGGTTTTTCATCCACTCCTGGCCAGTTTGTTGTTAGTACTATCTCAGTTAGTAGATGCGTTTGGCTCTACAAGACATTTATGTACTACAGTTGCTTTGTTCTGTGTCCAGGTGCCCCTGTCATTATTATTGGGAGCTGCCTGTCTGTCTCCCTGCCTTCAACCTGTCTACATGCCTGCTTGCTAACCAGCCCAATACCTACCTGCACCTCTGGACCCTCCAGCCTTATACTTACCTCATTTACCTGATTGCTAGCCTGGACAATGAACAGTTGACCTACTTATCAGTTATGTGCTGCTTTTGGGTCCTAAGTAAAACTGTGACAAAACATTGACAATAATATGATGGGTTCAATTTCATTTTAGGAGTGTAACCCAACAGTTAAAAAAAAATAAATGAATAAATGAATGAATAAATAAAAATAGAAAAAAAAAAAAAGTAGAATGTAATCTATAAATATTTAATAAATCGTTTTGCCTTTGTTACTGATACAGGTCTACCCTACATGTTTTTCATATTACCCACAGCATCATTACGTTAATAGACTTAAATGAATTGTCCAGTTAACCATAAGCAGTGCCCTCCCATATCATTAGAGTGATTTCCCACAGGAGCACTGAGGGGCGGATCCCGTATGAACTTGACTGCTCATAGGCTCTCTGCATCCCACACTGACCACTGCTGACCCCTGTGTTTAACCCCCAATATAAAGTAATTGAGAGTGCGGTAGGTGGGTGAATAACACGATGCTTTCTCTCCCTCCCCTGGGTTTAATCCAGGCATGAGAACTCCCAAAGGACTCCACGGTCTCTGGCCAATCTGGATTTGAAAAACCATGGTTACGCTGTTTGTGTTTAAATGCGCTGTACCAGATTTTTCTCTTTAAAATGTGAAAAACAGAACTGGTGTTATAAGCAGTTCCTCACTTTGTTAACTCATTCCTTGCATCCTGGTTATTCGCAGTGTTTCACAAGTTGGGGGCCTAAGCAAGTGTTACTTTTTGGTTTGTGAAGGATAGAACATGCTTTATGATTACACGCAGACTGTTCACAATCTCTATTTGTCTCTGAGAGCTGCTTTTACATTATATTTACTAGAGCAGAACCACTTTGACTTCATTACATAAAAAAAATGGTACCCCTTTAATGTCTTGTGAACGAAGGAATGTTTAGAGTGCGGCCAGCCAAAGTAAACCTGATCTGTATGTAAAACAATCATTAGCATACAATATGTGCCGCATCTTACTTTTCTGATTCTGTTGTTTCCTCTTAACTCCAAATAAGTTCAATCAGGAAGTCACAATCAGCCAATCACAGTTTACTACCTTTACTTCAAAACCGATCACCTCCAAACTATTCCATTTAGGTACAGACATTCTCTCTTTCTTTTTTATTTTTCCAATTTTAGGTACTCCCCCGCAACCAACTTCCAATCCATTTCCATCCCCCGCAACAGTAGAACCATCAGTCTCCTCAGCCTCTCACCCTTCTCCTTCTCATTTTGCACACAGACCACTATTCTATGGCCTCATTTGTGTGTTGAATCTTGCTGTGAAAGAAAATCGGGTATAATTTGCCTACCATCTGATAAAAACGTCATATGGAAATCATAAACTCTGCCTCACCTCTCTCTCCTGGGATTACGTTTAGTATCTTATATTATTTGAGCAATAGTAGTTTTTTTTATTTTTGTTTTGTATGTCCAGAGGATGTAAAAATGTACTCATGGTAAACTGTTACAGCGTTACTAGCAAACTTTTTTTTCTCTTTTCCATTTGTTCCTGGTAAGGTGTGGCTCACTATTCCACAAACAATGCAAATGATATCTAATCTTTTCAAAACAAGTCTCCTCCTTCAGCACGTACCTCTCACTGTGGTGCGCAAACAGCATTTTAAGAGGATTAGCTGGAAAACATTTGCAAAGGTGATGAATTAGAGTTACCCTTTTACAATCTCTATAGCAAATCGATGGGCCTAAACTATGGTACTTTGTTTTGTTGTAGGAATAGTTATTGACAGTAACTACATTGACCAAGATCCTTTGCTAGCTTTTCAGTACAGCCTTGATTCTTATTAAATACAGAATTATCATCTTTATCTTCTGAAACATGACATAAAGTGGCTAATTTGTAAAGAAAAAGAACAATTTGTACATTAAAGTGGGATGTATAGTGAGGATAAACACAATCGCAATTGTTGTTTTGGAGATATGCATAATTGGAATACTGAGAAGGCTAAATCAAATACAAGCAAAGAAGCTGCAAAAAGAGTTGATGACAAAATAATATAAAGTAATATTTTGTGCACCATTCTACAGATACAGATGCTGATCAAATATCAACACCAATGCACAAAAGTCTATTGACTTGGGTATTGGCTCCAACATATTGGTTCTGTTGAAATATTGGTTCTGTTGGGCCTATAAATTGATGTAATAAGTCATAATGTTTGAGCTTTTACTTACACAGAATTGTAGTAACTTGAGGGATGAATAACAGCTCATAACACATAACACATTTTGTCATACGTTAAAGAAATAAAGTTCATTTTTAGTCCCTGCAGTGGTATCGGTTGATATCGGGTACTGTATTGGCAAATGTTTAAAGCCATAGTATCGAACTCGTCATCAGAATGTCATCCCTGCTCAAGATATTTACAGATTTCCATAATATAATCTGACCATCTCAACAGGATAATGCATAAAAAAGGGGGAAAAAGTCATATGGCCCATGGTCATTCTACAATAACATGACCCTCCCTACAATAACTCTACCGTGAAATTGTCAATATTGCTACATCCCTTTGAAATACGTCTTGCATGTTTTTCTGGCATTTTTCTGAAGTCCCTGCCCTGCCAGAGGAGACAGTCGAGGGGCAGGTGGCGCACACACAGAGCAGGGCTTTGTGTGCTGATGTATGGTCCATACGTGTCCCGGGACATGAAGGCTGTCTTTATGGAGAAGAGGAGCAGCACTGTTGTCTCCTACACCACTGTAACGGAGCGCTTATCTGTGGAATGCGAGAACGCTGAGAGGACTTTACACAGGCTTTTATACAGGGATTACAGTATGTGTGAGGTCACCAGAGTCCTGTATAAGCATTGCACACCGAAACAGATGTGGCATGTTTGTACAGTAAACAACAAACAAACAGTTCTTCAGCCACAATTCAACCAGGAGATACTTAACAACTGACACAAGTGGAAAGATGGTTACATGAACTCTGGTGCCTGGATCAGGGAGAAGATGAGAGGCTGAAGAGGTTGATGGACAGGAGGTATTTCATTTTTATGCTGCCTATGCATTGAAAGATGAAGCTAACAGGGATAGACTGACATGCCAATGTATAGTTTTAAAGTATATATTATTGAACGGATGTTATGTCACTTTAGCAGATGTGTGGAATTTTAAACATATTTTGAAGTCTATGTCTGACTACTCACTGGATTTCAAAATTCAAAACCTTATGGTAAATATCGTCTCCACTGGTAAACTTAAGCACTTCATTGATATATTGTCCCTTTAGAATTATACACAGTAAAATATGACGTGTAGGTTTAACACTTTAATTATAGTTATTCCTACTTGACACTTTTTAAAAATGCAGTTTGTGAGAAGTATGCAATGCTGTAAAAAGTAAAATAGAGACTGTGGCATACCAGCTTCCAAAAATTCTTCCAGACTTGGTTCATTGGTTTTAACATATTTCTGTTCTTTGTCTGGTTTGGCTGCCTCTGCAACAAAAGAAATAGCAACATTAGTACAGATCACAGAGTGAAAATGTTGATGATTTCTTACTGTGTATTTATCTTACGTAATCATTTGCATAATCTAGGAACACAAACAGTAAAATATAAAAAATATTCACAATTAAGATACAGTTGAAACCAGAAGTTTACATACACTATCTAAAAAGACACATACAAAAAGATGCACTTTTTTCTCACTGTCTGACATGAAATCAGACTAATCTTTCCTTTTAGGTCAATTAGGATTACCAAAATTATTTATATTTGCTAAATGCCAGAATAATGAGAGATTTTTTAAGACAATTTTTCATGACTTTCTTCACAGTCAGAAGTTTACATACAGTAAGATTATTACTATGACTTTAAACAATTTGAGAAAACCCAGATGGTGATGTCATGTCTTTGGAAGCTTCTGGTTTACTGACAACAATTGATTTAAGAGACTCACCCGAAGGCACACCTGAAACACACTGCTTCTTTGTGCAATATCATGGGAAAGTCAAAAGAAATCAGCCATGACATTAGGAAGAGAATTGTGGACTTGGACAAGTCTGGTTCATTATTGGGTACAATTTCCAGGTCCCTGAATGTGCCATGTTCATCTGTTCAAACAATTATACGCAAGTATAAACATCACGGGAATGTCCAGCCATCATACCGCTCAGGAAGGAGATGGGTTCTGTGTTCTATAGATGAATGTGCTTTGGTCTGAAATGTGCATATCAACCCAAGAACCTTGTGAAGATGCTGCTGAAGCTGGTAAGAGTGCATCATTCATAATTCATTATGATGTTATTTAATTACCACCAGCGTTGAAAACAGCAGAGTGAAGAGAGACAAGACCTTGGCTCTGGGGATTGGGAACTGCGTGGGAACTGATCTGAACTGGTTTGGCACGAGGCAGGGTTCACTTCTGGGTAAAGTCTCTTGAGAGTCAATTTAACACTGAAATAATGTCATGGCTGTTGTTATGACTCTGTTTGGTGTAAGTTTAGGTTTACTCTCATGGAAATTTACTGTGTAAAGTTCTTTCTGACATTTTGGTCAAAATTGAGGTATTCTTAAAGGCTAGTCTTTTTCCTCAGTGTCTACTGTACACTATATTCATTGTGCAATTTTAAAGGTTCAGCTAATATCCAATAACTTTTATTTATACTTGAACAGCAAAAGTTTATTTCTACACTTTTATTTGGATCATATTTGATACTTGGTAGTAATGTCTTTTTGCTTGTCTCTTATATTCCCCAAACATTTATATATTTTTTCAAGATAAACTAATATATAATAAATGTAAAATGTGTAAACACATGTGCTAATTAAACTAGCAACTAGCAAAAAGAGATGGACTGAGTCTCAAGAGGTGATACTGTGTATTCTGAGGGGACAAACAGACACCAACCAAAAACCAAAACCAAACCATCAAACAGCTGATTCTGATCTACATGTTTTTCTGGATTAACGCTGGAGAAAAAGAGCTGATAAAAATGAAAAAAAGATTTTCCTATTTGTTTTCTTTTGTTTGCAATCATACAGGTAAGGCTTAATTATTTTAAATGTATTGGTTAAATAATGTCAAAATGTTACACATGGTTAAATAATGTCAAAATTTCACACATTTGAGATTAACATGTGTTAAGTATTCTCTAATAATTGTTTGATTCAAATAAGTTGGGCAGTGAAACATATTTTGGGATATAACCTTATAATAAATGATGCTTTTCAGAATTAGAAGGATGTATATAATATATAACCCCCCCCACCCCCTTTTATTTGTGCTGTATAAGCTGTAAAAAAAAAAAAATAACTTAAATATCTCAGAAGTGCACAGAGCACAGACAGAACCTTTTAAATCTAAGGGGACAATATGTTGAGTTTTTTTTTTGTACTAAAGTGATAAATCACTACAGTGGAACGTCTTTCCTCTCACCTCCTGCTGTGGTCCCTGTGTGAACTGTCCAGTGGATGGACAACACAGAGGACATGATTTGTGGCACACCACGTTCTTTACTCTGACAGCTGCTCCCTCTGGGCTCGGAAAAGAGAGAAAGCAGGTGAGAAAGAAAGAGAGAAAGCAGGTGAAGTGGGTAGTGAATCAGACAATACTTCCATATTAACTAGACAATATTCACAATAAAAGAAGATTATGCTATTTTCTTAACTCTTTTTTATCTTTATATTATTAGACTTACAAATAAGATAAGACAAAAAAATAAATAAATAAAGATATATATATATATATATATATATATATATGTGTGTGTGTGTGTGTGTGTGTGTGTGTGTGTGTGTGTGTGTGTGTGTGTGTGTGTGTGTGTGTGTGTGTGTGTGTGTGTAGGTGTGTGTGTGTGTGTGTGTGTGTATAAATGAATGATAACCAGTGGCCAGTGGGTGGAGACAGGGGATAGGTGAAAACTGAAATTTTATGATCACTCAATCCCCTAATGGAGGACAATACAGGATTACACTAACATACAGAAATAAATAAAATCACAACTGATAAGGGGAAACCATTCGGACCTGGTTAAATAAAAGTTGATGTAGCATAAGACGTCTCCTTTAAACGTCCCCATGAATTTACAAAATGCACGTTAACGCAGGAACATCTATTGGGGGCCGTGAATTTAATATGCCACCCCTTGTTCTAGCTTTGCGGCTATATAAGCAGCAGTATATGAGCAGAGAAGGAACAGAAATCAATGAACAATTACATTTCTCGCATTTTTTACTCTTATGAAAGCATGCCCGGAGCCTCACAGTTACAACCCAGTGCCCTCTACTCTTATTCATCACATTATTATGGGCTGTGAATCAGAGGGAGCAAAGTCAATGACATACCAACCAAGTGGCCCAAGCTCCGCCGCTCCACAATGCCTCTGCTGTCTCATTTTGGATGCGGTTTGCCCTGTGTCAAAAGAGCACAAAAGAACCACACAACTTACCAAGCCAGTATCCCAATGAACAATGACTATACTATTGCATTGCGTGTATATGGACCGAGCAAATCCACATAGCATCATTTTAGATTTATCGTTGAAGATGAGCAGTGGTTATCTCAACAGCCACATTTAGAAATGAAGGGAGTCTTTGAGGGCGCAGGTGGCAAGGAGTACAATTTGTCTTCCTTTGGTGCAAAACAGAGGAAGGTAAACCAGTGATAAGAAGGATAGGGAGGGCTGTGTTTGTAGAGATATGTGAACATGCAAATGCCATGACTTCATGGACACAATTCATATTCAAATAGTGAATGAAAGAAATCTGTGTGCTAGCTGCCTCACTGTGACTGATACCATAGCAATTTGCGTTAAGCTATCTGGCGTTGTTTTGACCGTGTATGTATAGTATAAGGACATTTAGTTCACCCAGTTTGCTTATGAATGCGGTGCGCAAGTGAGTGGTTGTTGGTAAATGGTCATTGGCACAGATTGAATGCCACGTCATCCCAGGGCAGCTATGACCAGAAAATATCTCATAGTGTCCAGAGTAAATTAATAATGTTAAAATCCAGTGTGTAACTTTCCCACAGTGTTCACCACCGGCTTTTTTTTGGCCTAGAACAGAGGTGTCAAACCCATTTTCACCGAGGGCCACATCAGCAAAATTATTCCCCTCAGAAAGCAAGATGTAATGTAAAATAAACTATTTTTTTTAGTTGTTCATTAACTGTTTCTGTATTTATTACTTATTCAGGTTACAAATATTGCATATGCATGCCCATAAATGTAAAAAATATGTCTGTATAACTGTACATCTCCTGATAAACTGACACATTTGACCCGGGGGCCTTGAGTCTGACACGTGTGGCCTAAAATGTTCCACAATATGATGTTAAATGCATCTCCCTGGCAACAAGGAGGTAAAGCCGCCCGTCAGAGTTGCAGGTTAGTTCTGTGGCGAGGTGACCATGCTCACAGTGGGAATGCACATATATCTTATAAGGATTAAAACTACTTTAAATGAATAAAAGCAAGATGGATGAATTGAATGTAACGCTGTGGAACATTCAAGGCAAAGCAATAAGTGTCAAGTCCCCACCAAAATTGTAAAAGTGCGTTACAATATCAGATACCAGCGTAATACATTTTACTTCAGCTGTTTCCTTCATGATTTGTTAATTAAATAGTACACTTTCAGTATAAATCAGCGGTCTTTTCAGAATGTCACCACTAACATTAAAACCACAGTGACACAAGTGAGCACGTGTGCAGCTCTGTCATTACCACAGCTCAGAGGATATATGTGACGGTCTAATGAAGAGGGAGAGGAGTGAGTCACCCAACAGCTGTGTTCTGATCCTCAACTAACTGTACCACCAGGTCCACAAGTGAACTAAATGAACCTATTACATGCTTTGTTCTTTTTGATTAAAGGCATTGCATTTTTTCCATCTTACAACGCAACTAGTTTATTTTAAACAGTTTAGGGCAGGCCTTACTCCTCACTTTCCTACCACATGGTTTGCAGAGGATAAAAAAAAAAAGTTTATAATTGCAGACAGCACATGATTTCATTTTGACCCTAAGAGCTGCTTTTACAATTTATCTGAACTGGGGCAAAACAGATTTTCCATTATTACATGTTATAGCCCTTTTAATGGACTGTAGTTAAAGTATGTTAAAGTTGGATAGGGCAATGTAACCAGGTTTAACTTATGGTTTTGTGACAACTAGAACTCATGCCAAATAAACAGTTTCTTGAATTTCACTTGCGCCCCAACCACCTCTCACCATCTTTTTGTCAGTACAAATTTGTCAAGCACAAACTTCCATATGAAACATATTTGTGCAATCACGATGCTCCAGTCTATGTGATGCTGAAACTGCAGTGTCCTCATATGGCAGAGACAGCCCTGTAGAGTGAACTTATTGGCTCAGGGCCGACTCTGTTTTTCCACTTTGGCAAAACTGCTGGAGACGTGGCTGCCCAAAAGCCATGACTCAGGGAGATTTGTCTGGCTCTCCACACAGAAGTTATCCAGGACTCCTCTGATGGCTCAAACACACACTTATTCATGTTACAGTTGTCTGTCAAAAGTTAATAGGCACTTGGAAATATGTTGTGAATTGAGGAAGTAAATAATCACATTTTATTTTATTCTACCCTTTGCATTTTCATGACCAAGTGCAATGGAACGGGCTGTGTAACAACATGTAAGTATGTCCTTTGTTTGTTTAGGGTCAAAGGCTGGGGTTATAAGTTATTACAAGTTGTTAGATTGTGCATCACATTCATGTTACAGTTTTTATACAGTTTGTTGGTTTGGGTTAAATGTTATTTAATACAGATTGTTACACAGCATTGTCTTGCAATTCTATTTTGTTACAGGTTGTTATATTATGAGTTACATTCTTGCTAATGTTATTACAGACTGGTTACAGTTTGTCATATCAGTGTTACATGTTATTACAAGTTGTTACACTGTATGTTAGAATCTGGTACCATAACATAATGTGTTGCTTAACAGTTTATTATGTTCAGGTTACATGTTATTTCTCAAGCGAGTTACATTCTTGTTACATGTCATAGGTTGTTACACAATTTGTTACATTCGGGTTACATGTTATTACAGGTTGTAACACAGTGAGTTACATTCACATTCACATGTTACAGTTTTTTATGTTCAGCCTACATATAACTACAGAGTCTTACAACGTGATTTAGATTTGGAGTACATGTTCTTACAGCTCTTTATATAATGTATCAGGTATATCTGTGAAATAAAAAAATATATATTATCAACAAAATGTACATTTGCAAGTATGTTGTGGAGTAAGTAAGATGTATAGATTGTGCTTCAGACTTTAGCTCCCTGGGAACACAAGCAGCTGGCACACTGACCTTGGGAGCTCTGGCGGGGGGAGGCGCTCTGATAATGTCTGTTTGAAGCACCTGAGCAGTGGAGATTATCTGTGCACCATATTAGTGTTTCACACATTCAGACCAGCAGCATAAGGCCAGAGCAGCACTGAGCAGCTGTGTCCCATTCAAAAATCACAGATGTGCTTACGCCATGCTCCTCGTCAGCGTTGAAGTTAATATGGCTGCTCAGGCTATGTTTAATCAAATGGACTTAGTTTGATGTGTCTTTGTTTGAAACTATAAGATTCTTCCTGATCTGTGTGTACGGATTCAGTGTCAGGAAATACTGCAAGGATTTGACAGTTTACATTGTCTCTATGGAAATGACCCAGGGTCTCCGTAAGATCATGGGCAGACATTATATGGCACATATCGCCATGATGTTTTGCACTGAGTATGGAGTATTGTATGTGCGAGAGTGATAAAGATGTACAGAGTTAAAGAGATTCACATATTCTGGTTAAAAGGTTGTTAAAGTTAGGAAATCAAATCTCATGTGATTGTTGCCCAACTGTAATCATGTGACATTAGAAAACAAGATGGTACATACTATTGTAATATGCAAAACAGAAACATTTTAGTCAGTTAGAAACATATAAATCATTATTGATTGTTCCTAACCAGTCAGAACTCAAGAATGTGTTTTATTTGAAATAAGATAAATACATCTTTCATCTGATTGGGAATG
Source organism: Periophthalmus modestus (assembly GCA_019594935.1). Lineage (NCBI taxonomy): Eukaryota > Metazoa > Chordata > Actinopteri > Gobiiformes > Gobiidae > Periophthalmus > Periophthalmus modestus. The sequence continues at coordinate 18,084,770 of JAIEZT010001328.1, read as the reverse complement.
AGGAACTCTTTTAACTTGACTTCCCCCCCCCCCCCCCCCACTATTGTGAGTATTGAAGACCAGCGCACAAAGGCTGTCTACTGGTGGTTAGACTTCATTAAGTTCTCTCTCCTGCACATAACTACACGCCTTCACATCAGGACAGAGGGGCAGGAATGCTCCTTTAGTGGAAAACAGTGGGGAACTCAAAATTAGACCAAAAACACTGACTCTGCAAAGGCCACACGCAGCCCTACATTCAAAGCCAGTACCCTCTTGCTGTGAGGCGAGTGCTATGACTACAAGACTTCTGTGCTTGCAAATGTGTTGTAATACAAGCTACACAAAAGGCTTTTTATCCACTGGGAATTCTTCTCATCTGGCTGCAGAGGAAAGGTAGCCAGTCTTGCTCAAATAGAAGTTAAAAAAAGTAAGTATTCATTACTGAAGTCTGCCTGAATCCGTCTGTTGTCCAGGTAGGTTTCCATTACAAAAGAAAATTGAATTCTGTCAAGTGGACAAAACTTTGTATGAGTAAATGCTTTTCACTGCTCATCCATGTAGCTTCTTTTGGTCAGATTCTGATAGTCACTGTCAAAGCTGAAACTAACCCATCCTAGTGATCCATAGAAGTACCATAAGATGTGGACTGTTAGCTTTATTTTGATTGATTGTTCAAGCTCCTGACTTACCAGAATACAGTCAAAAATGAAGAAGCTATACTTGGATGAATTTTGTCACTCTTAAATTTTCTTCTGCGATTCATTATTAACATTATACTGACTGTCTGGAACATTTGTTGATGTACTAAAGCTTGCAACTTGCACTCTGAAAAAGGAAAACAAGCAAAAGTAAGCTGTTGATTATATTGCTTTACCTGCATACATTGTACTAAAACTACTCACGTTTCAAGCTAATTCACATACTATAGCTCTGTCGCCTCAGGTCACATTACTACAGGGTTACTATACACATAAAATAGTGGGGCCGCGGCAGGGACCCGGTGTCCTGTCTGTGAACCCTGAGGAGAGAACTCTGAAAACTCCGCCAATGTGACGCAAGTGAAGGGCCCTAACGGCACTATCTCACTCCCTTCTATAGAAAAACACTGGATTATACATGTTATATATCAGCTCTTTGAGACACTGTGTCCTCATTTGTAGGATCTGGAGATGATGAACTGCCTCAGAGGTGGGAGAGCAGAATTTCTTTCTGAGATAAAATGTAGATTTTTGAGGTGAAACTCTGGCTCAGGTGGTTGAGTAGTTGTCTCATGTCCAAGATTTGGGGTTCATTCCCAGCGCACAGCTCTTGTAAGTTGTGTCTTTGAGCAAGACACTTCACCCCTCTTATCTAATAGTATGAATGCAGTGTGTTATTGCTTATTTGACAGTGATTAGGGAGGCTTTTGGCACAGTTAAAGTGTGTCTGTGGCTTTATTATTTGCTTATCGTGATCAATTGTTGGAACAAATGAATACATGCAAATGAGACATACAAAGGAATTTTGAGTGTGTATTTAAATTTGCACAGACCACATCCGAATTGAAACTAAACTGGGACTAAAAAGTGAACTAAAGTACTTCAGGACTAAACTGGGTAAAACCAGGACAAGCATGTGTCCAAGAATGACACCAACCAATATATTTATATTTACATATAAGGATGAAATGTACACCTGAAATAAGGAGCATAGGGATTAGATTGCGGGTTCAATTCCCTGACTGTTGGAAGAATTTGCAGTTGTGTTGAGGTGGTTTTCCTCTATTAAGCATTTGGTTTCCCCATCAGTCGGAAACATGCACCATAATGTTATCCTCCAGCTAGGTATTCTTAACTCTAGATGGAAAAAGATTCCAAATGAACATCACACTGGCATTTCAATCACTCAATCGATCAAGTCAGTATAACTTTTTTTTGTCTCTGAGGGGCAATTTAAGCACATTGAGCAGTTAAATTACAAGAATATGCAGTAGGTGAGTTAGCAGCAGATCAGTTTGAGGAGAGTAACAGTCCTCATGACAAGTGTCCCCCTCTGTGTCCTGCAGGGTAGGCATCACAGTCAGGGAGAACCAGAGACAACCAGAGCCAGTTGATAGTTGTTCCGGTCGAATTGAAGAATGCAGAGGGGGGACAATAAAGTGTAATCTTTTCCTTAAATACCACCGTGATCACAAAGAAGATTATGTTTCCATGGTGACAAGGTATCAATGCTTTTGTTATTGTAGCATGTAATATCTGTGAACATAATTTTGAGATTATGAGTGCTTGAGGTCTTTACATTAGACCAGGACAGAACTAAAGGAATGCTTCATGTCCCACTTCCACTCCGGAGCTGGAATGTGGTGGTTTTTCCAGCTAAACGGTAACAGCTGTCTGAGTGATGAGTGGGCTGGAGGTCGGGACAGTGCTCTGCTCATGTTTACCTTGGCCCTGGTTTGGTAGGAACACTTCAAACATACTGTGGTTCTTTGCAGCAGAACCCTGGTTGGATTCAATTTCAGGAAAGAGTGGACTTGAGGTAGAACCAAAAGCTCAGAACATTTCAGCGGCTGGTTTTATGTTAGATTACAGGAGGACTACACCTCTGCTGGAGAACATCTGATATCTATAAATACAAGCCTGCTTCTACCCTGTCTATAATGCATCTAATCCAACAGTTAAAGTAGTGACTATTTACATGGAGGTACCTAAAATCCCCGTTAATACCGTCCAAGACTTGTTTTGTCATTTTGTTACTCTTTTTATTAGTTAACCGAAATACAGTCCCAGTCAAAAGTTTGGACACACTTTTTCATTTAGTATTTTTCGGGTCTATTTCCACTGTAGATTTTCACTGAAGGCATCAAAAGTATGAATAAACACATATGGAATGTAGTAAAGAAAAAATAGTGAAAGTTTAGACTCTTCAAAAGTGTCACCCTCTGCTTTCATCACTGCTTTACACATTCTTGGCATTCCACTAATGAACCCTGCAAGGCACATTTGTGAAGTGAACACTATTTTAGGTGACTTCATGATGAAGCTCATTGAGAAGGCCAAGGGTTTGCAGTGGCATCAACAAAGCAAAGGGTGGCTACGTTTACCTACAATATTCCTATTTAGAGTCATTAAACTTTTTTTCTTTGCTATATAATTTAAATTGTGGTGTTCCCCCAAAGTAATTACTGTTTTAAAGTGTCGGTAGCTTTAAAACAAGCTATTTTGTGCTTCCCACGTCTAAGCCCTGTAAATGTAACCTTTTGCCGAATTTGTTGCACAGTTTCCTCTTATTACTGCTTGTATTCCGATTTACCTTTCCAAATTACAAATGCAAGTCCAAGTGGAAGCATGTAGCGAGACAAATGCGCTTTTTCAGTGCACAGGGCAGATGGTGGATCGCTCAGAGCAGGTTGGACTGAGCCAGGCCTCAGTGGGAGAGGGTCTGATTTCATTTGCAGAGAACACTCTTATCTTCCACCGTTTATCCACAAATCTGCTTTGTCTTGTAACATGGCTTTGGGCCATGGTCTGTAGTGAGAGCACCCTAACTGAATTATGTGATAACAGGGTTTGCCCAGAGGCGGTCTGAAACATGTACTGTCTAAAGGTTATGTTAAACAGTATTTAATCATGTTCTAATGTTGTTTAAAAACTCCTAATTGAAGTGCATATGACAGTTTAAGCCTGCCACACACTACAAGATTTTTAAACTAGAGGCAAAAAGTGCAGACCACAGACATGAGGAGAACCGGATGAGAATTAAAACCTTAACAATCCTCCAAGCGCAAAGACCGCAGCGTGATATGGCAGCGAAGAGACCGTGCACCACAAGCCAAGAGTTATGAGCCCGCCTCGTGTCAGCTGTTTCCCGTTTACAGTAAAGCGACTTTGAGACTCTAATTGTTCAAAAGATCAGAGTATTGAAGTTCTAGTCAAGACTGGATGATTATTATTTGTGAAATTGGTGTAATAGTCCAGATAAATACTTCTAATGCACAGAATCCTGGCCTTAAATTACACAGGAATCACTATCGCTAATGTGCTGCAGATTCACCACGATCCTCACTGCGTAGATGTAAACAGACACATGTGAGGAACTACTCTCACCTTTTTACTTTTTAAAGAATGCTTCAAACTGGATTAATAGCTCTGTTTTGTGGGCTGGGTGTTAAATTCTAATGGATAATATGGATGAGAATGCTGCAGTTTAACTTTACAACATTATGAGAGGTGAGTAATTAAGTCACCTATTTCTAAAAAGGTGCCTAATTCTTTTCTTCCTGTATCCTGTAGTGTGTGGCAGACTTTAGAGTACTTTTTTCACTATAACATGGTTAACATAATAATATTTAAGATTTGAATATGACATATGTAGAGGTCATTCCAGTTCTGTTACTGAGAAGCCATAATGTGAACAAGGGCCAAAACGTATAACTAACTTACTTATACCTTAACTTCTAACTAACTTAAAACTATAAATTACACAATATTTATGATTCGGGAAATACAAATAGATGACAATTTTTATTTTGTTAAATCACTGTTTAATCTGTCAGAAAAATGTGTTCCTTGTGCGTAAATTGGATACAGTTTCCACTTTCTTCCATTTTAGAACTCTCTGCTATTTCCTGTTTTTTGTGTTTCTCTTCACAACTTTTTCCTCCACAAACTGCCACTGACATAAAACTATGCTAAATATTTACCTCAGATACTCCCACCAAACCAAGTAATAATTGGAAAACATGAAAACCTGTCATATGCACTTAAAACTGACACTTGCCAGTTCCATTCTCGCTACAGGCATTAAATACTATTGTTGTGTACTTGGGCAAGACACTCCAGCATGCTCGTGTAGAATGGCCTGTGCCTGTGAATTGACTCAGACACATGTGGTAGACATCCTGTTGCAGTTTATTGGCTGTTGCGCCTGGTTTAACAGTGGCCTCAGCAGCTCGCTCTGGCTCAGTGAGCAGAGCTTCTGGAAAACCGCTTTCCTCTCGGTTCTCCTACTGTACTGCCACCCTCAGTCAAACAGAGAAATAGTTTCAGAGCGCTGTGTAAACCAATGCTGACTGTTTTTACTCCCAGATAATTTATTAAAATGGAGCTAGCTGCTGTGCAATAACAATTCATTTGTGTAATTCTGCTTTAGCTTGTCAGTTTGAATAAGTGAAACAATAGCATAGTCCCAGCGCTGAGTATAGTATGCACTAATAGCACAAGGCAGCCTCCCAATCTCAACATGTACATGTGCATTAGATCGTGTTACTCCCCCTCATGTTGCTATGGACATTTCATAGCATCATTGCCCAACATTTTGAACATTCACAATCACATTTACATGCAGGCCAGGAAAACTGGATAACTGGGTTCATCCAGTTTAAACAGATTTTTCAAAATGCATGTAATGCATTGGGGTGTTGTGAATCGATTCTTAAAGATCCCAATAACACGCGGAGAAGCTGATACTTACTCATATACCTGCTGCATGCAACTGTGCGGTCCGATTTCCATTAGGTGCAGACAAGGAGAGGCGTTCAACTGCAGGGGGTAAACACAGTCAGATGTGCACCCACTAAAAATGAAAATGAAACTTACTGGAGCGTCAGTGTAGGCCTCTGTGTTTCTGCAGCAGAGAGCAAATCACTTGTAAGTAACACATTTAATAGTATGTCTGAAAATAAAATGTACCCAGTACTAAACGTGTGGTTATACTGTGATAGTTGTTTTTATTAGTAATTATAGCTGCAAAGTTTTAGTGCATATGCTAACTTACTACAAACCTGAACGCCTTGTAGCCCTCCTTCGCACCTATTCTGTTTGACCTGCTGTAGACAAGAGTGATAGCAGGTTTTGGGACAAAGATGATTTGAATTTCGTTGTTTAGCAAACTCAGATTTGTTTGTGCATGTCAACGTAATGAGTGTGTGCACTAAGGTGTGAAAAATACACTTTTGGCACATTCTTCACATTCACTAATATGGCATCTGCACAACTTCATCTGGAGCTCTGTAATTATTCAAGCGTACGTCACCACACCTGGTTACATAAAGGCTACATAGGAATCCATATTATAATGAAGCAACTTGAACAGATTGTGGAGGCCCTCGGCTTCAGTGTGGGCTGGTCCCAGGAGAGTGCTGGAGGGGCTGCACAGATTACACTGCTATCTGATACCTCCATGAGCTGTCTTTAATATCCTCCTGACAGCATCGTCCTCTGGGGCTGAGGTTTCCACAGCAACAGGTACCTCAGCAACACCACACTCACATTTATGTTACGCCATCTTAATAACACAGCTCCCCTCCCCCGCTATATCACAAGGGCTTCATTAGTCAGCACTGCTTTGAATGACTGCAGGTCCTCAAGGCTTTAGCTGTTTGTTTACATTTACACATTATCAACACAAAGGAATAGGCAGAGCGTATAGGCCTCCACCAAGGCGTTACAAATACCTGGCAATGAATAATACAACTGCAGGTATTTCAACTAGCCTACATCCTGCTCATGTCTTATTTGATGAAGAAAGTAGCCCTATAGCCTACAGAGTGAGTTATTATTATCTATGTTAATGTTTTCAGCTTTTTAAAAACTATTCATGGGTTTCAAGAGAATGATTCCTTCCTGGTTTGAAGTATTTGGTGTGGCCTTTCTACATTCAAAAGAAATTATGTTTTAAATCATTTTAATTGCGTTGCCATGCCAAATCCTTCAAATTATGAGGGAATCACTTGCCTGAAACTCATGAATATCTTGAAATAATTGTGTAAATAATTGTGTATAGCCTTCAAATTCATTTTACTACAACATTACAAAACTGTAGTGTTTCTCATGTGTGGTCGAGTAGCTGTCGATGGCCAGAACAGACATCGTTTTTCATAGTTCGCAATGTTTGACGGCTAACGCCAACTCTCCCATTGAAAATGCATTGGAATCAATGTATGGAAGGGAACCAAACTTAAAAAAAACACTGGAAGGGTTTATACTAGGCCAGCATAGCATAGCTTTAAAGCTTGTTGGCTGTGTAATTAAAGTGGGGCTATTGCAGTTCTATAGTGTAATAATTGCTAACACATACCATACTTAGATCAGCATGTTACTTTTTATTGTTTCAGAGAGCCATCACACAATCAGCGTGCATCCTGTTAATGAAACTACTGCACATCACATGAGGTTTGGGAAGTTATAGTGTAGAGTTTTGCATCCTGCTTCTATAGATTTATGAAAAATGTGTGGGATGAGCACTCTACAGGCTTGTACTGCTGTACGAGGGTTTGAATAGTGCCCGAGAGAAATTGCAAGATTACTCAAATATGCATAGATGACATATAAAACCTTTTCAGGCCTGTTTTTGATGAGGGAACAACGTTATAACATGGTAGAAAGCTCCAAAAAGTCAACTTTGCATAAAACACCTTCGTTAAGTAAATTTAAATGCTGATCATGAGATAGTACATTCAGACTCCAGTATAGTCCTTAAAAACATGGAGGAGCACTTTGGGAGTTTTTAGCGTTTTAAGATCTCAAGAGAGAATTTGGTATGAATAAATAAATGAATAATTTCACAGCATGATTACAGACAAAAAACAAAACCAAAACCAAACCAAAACTGATTTGACTCACAACAACACCACCACACTCAACACTTGTTTCCAAAGTGCTGGACTGGACTTTTTCTTTCTTCTAAGCACCTACAAGGATCACTTTGCTTGCAGTGGACTAAATAGCATTAAGGTTGCCATGGAAACCTTGGAAGCCAAAATAAAGGGTGGGTGCGGTGGCCTTTTTCTGCTTGTCTTATGCTGATACTTCCTTTGTGGGGCAGAGAAAAGTGAGAGCCAGCCTCATCTTTATGCCAGGACACAGCCCCTGTATCAGATATCAGATTAGGACGCCTGTCACTTTACACAAACACAACAACTTAAGTCTCGCTGTAATGCATTTTGTATCAAGTGATTTTCAAAAACAGATCATCAGACTGTTATCAGCTAAAGTAACATATATACTTTAGCTGATAACAGCTAAAGTAAAATATCTTGGGGCTAGAAAGAGCACTCCTAATCCAGAAGCACTCAAAGTCAAAGTACTGATTCAAGTTTCACTTCTCTGGTTGCTTGTGGCTGTAGGTATATTTTTGGAATATATCTATTTTCATCTCCCAAACCATGCATATCCTGTAAATATTAATGCAAAACTCTCCTATGCCCCTTCACGACCGACCACGGCAGCCGCCTCAGCCTCTTTATCGCCTCGTCTTCACTCTACCCATTATTACTTATCTCATTTGTCTGTGTCTCTCTTGCTTCATAAACTTGATTACTCATATGCAAGAATCCCTATATGGACATGTTTCCTATGGGAGTTTTATCAAAAATGTAAGATTACTGGCCAGATGTGCAAACTGTCCAAAGAAAGACGTAAGCAGAAACGTTAAAGAGTAAAAAAACAAGCAGTGGAACAGCCCGATAAGGTTCTGGGTCACTCCTGGTAAATATATTTCTCGCAGCGTTATTGAAAAGTGAATGCAATATTTAGTAATAGCATCTTAAAATCTCCAACTTTTTTTTTAAATTTAGGTTAACTGAAAATTTTGATGATGTGAAAAAACACCCTTAAGCACAACTCTGGAATGGTGATGATGTCTGCCTGGCTGTATTCCTCTAACCGGAAACTTCAGTAGCAGGTCCCTCAGGCAGTAACAGTAGAGCTCCAGCAGATTCCCAACCGTTTTGGTAAGTGATATCTATTATTGCAGACATAAAGTTACACTTAGGCCAACTAACGAAGTCTGAGGCTCTATACACACTTAAACATACCACGGCTTCTCCAAATGCTAACTTTTTAAGGTTTCCTCTCTGGAAGATGGAGTATGAAGGAGGTCTCAGTGCACATGCCAAGAAATTTGCCTTTTGTCTTGATGTTGTGAGACTTATTCATGGCTTTGTCTCTCCTCTTAATCCATCTCCTCATTCTGTACCCAATTTCAGGCTTACTGTCCTGTCAAATGCTCAATCAAGTCTATAGTACCTCTGATATTTTGTGAAATCTTGAACCAGCACGGGAAAACTTAGCAATAGTTCAGCCGCTATTTTTACACTCAGACCAAAATCTGATTATTATCTGATTTCTGGAGTTAGCACATCATTGAAATGTCATGCAAACAGCCTACACGACATGTACGTAATCTGATGTCTTTGCGGTTGCTCACACCAAACAAAAAAACAAAGACAAAAATGTTACAGCGAAAGAGAGTTTTAAAATGCATTGTACTTCGTCTTCCAAATGACGTTAAATCTTATCGGGTTATCATATTTTTTCTGTCTGTGTAAATGTACCCAGTCTTTTGACACACTTGGCCCATTTACTCACGCAAGTCTTGTAATTCAAATTCTTCAGTGAACTTTTCAAATGTCTCCATTGACGTCACAACCGTGCCTCTCCTACTCCCCACCCCCCCTCACGCACGTCTGTCTCTCTCTCCCTCTCTTCCTCTCTCTCTCTCTCTTTGGTTGACCTGTGGGGGGTCTGCAGCTGACCCCTGGACTCTCTCTGGACACAATAGCCTTTGGTGCACAGCGGTGGGAAAAAAGAGCACTCAAGAGACCCCAAAGAGACCCGGCACTGAGGCTTGAATCAGTTCAGAACAGTTAGTGACAATAGGTACCAATCGTAACGTTCTCAAGAGCTCAACCTTAAAATTCAGGTAGAGGACTTGCAGGTGAGTATTCTGCAGTAGAGGCTGTTAAAGTTGTACTGTGTAACTTCGCTTGTCTCCTTGGAGATGTTAGAGCTTTGCGTGAACTGTTCTGCAATTACATGGGTTTTAATTACCTGAGCCAATTCTTCTTGGAGCTGGCTAAACCTCTCTTCAGATCTGACCTATACCTTGGTGTTTGCTGGTGTCACCTGCTTTCTCCATGGAGCTATGCAAGATTAATGCCTTACTATGGAACATTCCAGGTGAAGCCGAACATATCCATGAACTGGTGAACTGGCCTATTTAAATGAAACAACAACCGGCACAAAGTTCAGAGCTTCAGCACAAATGGACTTACATCGTGATATCATTCAATCAAAGCTAACTGGAGGCTGTACTCTGTCTGAATCGCTATCACTCAAGTTAGACTTTAATCTAATAACATAATTTGACCTATAAAGAACTGACTTGGATGAAATAACAGCAGATGAGCTGATTTGTAAAATCAAACACCTAAACAGGGCTATGAATGTGTCATCCATTTTGTGTTTTTTCCCTAGAGTTTCAAAGAGAAACCTTAAAACTTCTTCGACTGCATTGTGTCACCATGGTAACTGCTGAACAATCCGTCACAGAGATACATGCAGAACCCCCCAGCAATGCCTCTGCAAAGTATTGATTGTTTGTTTTGAGATTTCTTTCTTGAGCAATGTAAGCGAGTTCCTAAGTTCAATTTTGTTACGATTTTTAGCAACATTAAAGAACATGATTTATAAACTAGACCACTAGACCCTTTCCCTAATACATGGCCCCATATTCTGCCTTCTCCTTCTGCACTTTTCCATCGGCAGTGTGCGGACTTCAGAGCGGTTGAAATAAAGCACAGCCAGTTGAAGCACCTCTCCAGTTGATAAAAGATTCCCCAAAGAAGCCGGCACATAGACAGTATACAATGCAAGTCCTCCTCTCCAGCACGTACCATATTCTTGCCCATATTTCTCAGAGGGGAGGGCTGACAGGGGGGAGGGTGCCGGACAGTATAAATCGTCCTCTCTCAGGTTTTCAGCTCTGGTTGGGTGGTCCGGTGATACGGTGTGGGATGTGACACAGCAGGCTTTCATTTTCAAGTGTCAACATTGAACTGAAACTCAAGGCTGGGGCCCGCTCTGACATGAGGACTTTGGCCCTCCCCATTGTGATGATGTAGGGAGAATGTGCTGATCCAAGGCTTTGAACCTATCTCGTGATTTTTGCGATACAGCCCAGACCCGCTGTCAAACGAGGAAAGGACGAAATTAGTCGTGTGGCTTGTTCATTTACAGCTCATTACCACTGATTACTACTACCATTAATTTCATTCATGTAGATTGTCCGTAGTTGTGCTGCTCATTTGTAATTTCAACATAGGTCATTATTCACTGTTGCCAGCAGAGGGCGACACGCATCTAATCCGAAAGATTTTTTTTCCATGTTCTATTGAGATTCCCAATTTATTTTACAAGAAAGACAAAGCCAAGGTAGCAGCCAACACCGTCAACACAAGACAAAAATTACATCAATATTGCAAAGAGACGCCACCAGGCCAAATTACAGGTCAGATCCATGGAGAGATGAGATAGATAGAGATGTTTAATCCTTCTGCATCTATCAAGAAAAACATACACACACTTTTGATACTTTTTACAATTGTCATGAACTTATCATGTTACGCTTTAGATTCCAACTCAAGATAGAAGTCTCACAGCACCACACCCTAAAATATGAAATGTCCCTACACTATTACACAAAGATTCTTATCAGTATTTTCGTTTCATAATATTGTTGCAGAGGGGTTCAAACATACAAAATAATCTAATTCAATCATGTCACCTGAACCAGCACAGCAGATGTTGTTGGGCAGATGTTTCTAAAGACATACACACGGAGCACGTCAGGTGTGCGGTGTAAGCTATCGTCATGCTCGTTAAAAAGCAGAATGGCACCGCTATTGTGAGGAAGGGTTACCATGACGACGGTGCGGGGGCAAAGGAGCGTGTGTCCCTAGAGACGACTGAGTGGATTTAAAGCTGTCAGCCAGAGATCTGAACCTTCATTAGGCTTATGCGTCCACCATAATGTGTGAGCTGATGTCGATAGAATGCTTTTTTTTTTGCAAACAAATTATGCAATACTGTTTTGACAGTTACATGTGAGGTACAACATCACATCTTCTACAGCTCAACATACAAAAAAACAGTCAGGATACCTCCACCATTTTTTTTTTTTTTTTTTACATTTTAAATTATAATAATCTTAAAGACGCACTGTGTAATTTTTCTACCATCTGCGTGTTTCTATGGGGATGCTATTACTTATAATTCCGCAGTGGTACTAAACTATCTATGAAGACAAACATGTGATGCCACTTGGTCAAATTACAGGTCAGATCTGTGGAGAGAAGAGGACTCACTAAATTTTTCAAGCATTTTTTGTCAATATATAAAGCTGTAACTGAATAAATGCAAGCTATTTAAATTATCCCATGCTGTGAAAAGTTACACTGTGCAACTTTAAAGGGTCTATTTTATGCAATTTTCTGATCTATGTTATAATGTTTCCTCATCATAAACAGACCAGGAGTTGTGTTTTGTTTCATTCACACATGTTTAACAGACAAACTCTGCATATTTAGTTTAGAGTTTTTCTCTCAAACAGAAAACACTCTGTTCCACTTTGTGATGTCATGTCGTAATACAGGAAGTGCTCCACTGTGTTTTTAAACTCCATACACCTTCACCATTTGAATGATTTCAGCCTTGGAATTGACCATTTCTATTGAACTAAAGTTAAAAGATAGCTGTTAACTTGAAAACTACCTACAGACTAGTATTAAAGGATTATTCAGACATGTGTGATTGAAACTAAACACAACGCCAGGTATGTTTTTGATGAGGTAACAACATTATAACATGGTCAAAATCTCACAAGAATCCATTTAGTATAATATAGGACCTTTAACTACATATAGAGTCATTCATTATGCTTTGTTTTGGCAATATAGAGAGCGGGGTTATTGGAATTTCCCCACTGTGGGACTAATAAAGGCACATCTTATCTCTTATCTTATAAAAGCTTGGAACTATGATTAAAAAGTAGTATTTATGTGTAAAACCATTCTCAGTACTTTTACATTGTGAAGAGCTGTGCACCTGAACTTGCTTGGCCCCTGGCAGTGAACACATCTCATTTTCAGCAAAAATCTCCATAACACTGAAGAACAATGTTTCACTGCCTGCTTCTCCAAAGGCCAGCGTTCCCTCTGGCTGCTCCAGCGTTCCCTCTGGCTGCTCCAGCGTTCCCTCTGGCTGCTCCTGTCTGCTCTTCAGCTCTCCTTTATAATCAGCATTAAAGTCAGGCACTGAACTGAAACATCTGCAAAAGGAGGCACTTTTCCGGTCATCTCCCTCTAAACCAAACCGACTCATCTGCATTTCAATAAAAGGAAGCAGGGAAAGGCTGTCAGAATAAGGACAAAAGGGTCCAGAGATTAGATTTGTTAATAAGAATTTGTTCTTAACTTCTTTTTCCAGAAACTGTCTTATTTTAACATATTTATTTTTTGTTCTTCTTGTTTCCATTTCCAAGCTATCCTTCACTTCTCCTTTTGCTTTATGAAAAAAAAATCAAACAAAAACAGATTTCTGAAGTAATGAGACAATAGTGACTTGAAACTTGAATGTTGTTGGTTCAAACCTCGTGTCTTGGATCAGTGCATAGTGTTGTTGTGTCCTTGAGCAAGACACTTTACTAGCTTGCTGTCCATGCGCAGAGGCGAATGTTACTCTTGTGTGAAAATCAGTGCAGTTTTGTTATAGTTTACAATATACAAGCTATAAGATATAAATTGTAGTTTTCCCTATTGATAAGATCACATTGCACTTTGTCATGAAATACTCACAAATGTTGAACCTGATCATTTCTATCAGTGACTAGGCCCATTAACTTGAATCAGCATTTTAACGATATTCATTTACCTGCTGTCACTCATCTGTATTAACGAATATTGGCCTATAGAATGCTGTCATCTGAAATCTGAATTTTTTTTTATCACAATGGTTTTATACTTTTCCAAATTAGTTGCAAACTGAATATTATTTTCTGGAAATCAAATCCGTTAAAGAGAATATATAGTTCCAGTTTTAAATCCAGTTTTTATTTTTCTTAACAATTCTCGTTATGGACTCTATATTTACTTTACCACCTTCTATAAATCATGTTATTTTAACTTTTTGTTCATTTATTTTTTTGTTCTTTTTGCTTCCCTTTCCTTTCTCTCCTCCACTTCTCCTTTCACATTACAGGGGAAAACATGAATTCTGTAGAAATGGGGAGCTTGTTCATCAACTTTCATTTTTCATTTATTTTTATTTATACAGGGAGAGGCCAGTGAAAGTACCAGATTCTCTTTTTCATGAGCTCCCTGATCAAATTCAGAACAACAAAAAAAAATAACTACAAAGGTCCATTTAAAAACATTAAAAACAGGAGCAGGGGACTATAAATGTTTATCACCATTAGTGGCACCATTGTATCCAGTTTTGCTTGTCCTTGAAGTTTCTTCTGACAGCAATGGCCAACCTGCTTTTTCATAGAACGCACAGTGATGTGTGTTAAATTCATCACCTGTTCTGAAACGAAGGGCCGAGTGAAAGAGTCTGTCTAAAGGTTTCAAAGTGGAGGCTAAAGTCTGCATGAAGATCATAGCTCCATAATCTAGTACAGAGAGAAAGGTTGCAATTTCTTTTCTGTAATTCAAAATCCATATACTTAGTTTTATTTGTATTCAATGACTATTTCAGATTTTCAAGGCAATAAACTTGAACTTGAAGGACAGATTCACTGTCAAATGAAGTTCCGTCATTGTGTCCTTCGGCAAGACCTTGCTATAGGATGTGTGATGTGGTTTCTTGAGGGGCCAGTGGCGCAGTTTGGCAGCCTGGCTTCCACCAGTTTACCCCAGGGCAGCTGTGGCTACAGACAGTTTACCATCACCCAGTGTGAAGTAAATGAATACTGACCTCAGTGTGGAGCTTTGAGAGGCTTCAACAAGTGTGTAAACCTGCATTCAAAGTGCATTGGTTTATTCTCATTATAAATGTTGTGAAGATGACTAAATAGAGGTCATATGCCGATTATGTAGATTTAGATTTATGTAGTTTACATTATGACACCATATGGATTTAGCACTGTGATGCCAATTTTGTATTGTATGCAGAATCCAGGATTTTTTTTTTTTTTTTCTGGAAATCAAATCCGTGTGAGAGAGTGCAGTTCCAGTTGAAATCCTTTGTTTCATTTGAGCATACTCTGATCTTGTTCAGTTTGGAAAAATGCATTATTGCTATTGCTGGAAGCGCCTGAACCGCAGTTTCCCATAGCCCCTCCTCCAGGACTTGCTCCATTCTCTATGCTGTCTCAGAGATATTTGTTTTGGACTAGGTTTGGCCCCGGGTCAAACTGAGATCCTGCTACAACCCGCTGTCGTTTGGATTAGGTTCAAATGGCCTCACATCGTAACGGTTCCATACGCTCCAGTTATGATTCTATAGGTGAGAGAGAGAGCCCCGACTGGTCCAACCAGAGTCTGCCTTCACACACATGTTCTGACACTCTGCACCTCATAAAGTGTCAGGTAAAGCAAAGGTATGTGTAAGTGTCAGGTATGAGGCACCACAGACCTGTGAATGCTCACATCGATCATTGGACCTGCACAGAGGTTTAAACAGATAGTTGCTGAAAGAAGACACTATATATAATCTGCTCTTGTTAGTAGTTGATATGAGGACAATTCTGTCATCTACAATCTACAACACGATTGACCTCATATGAAAAATAATTGTATTTTTATGGATATCCATGTGTATAAGAAATAGATCAGTAATCAATATAAAATATTGTATAAGAACCTAAAATGCCACCCCTTAACAAATTATAAAACAAAAACTAGATCTAGTCTAGATTAGTCCTCTTTCTAAAAAATAGTCCAGCAAACCCTATAGACACTTGAAGGTCACAGTATAAGGTTGGTAATCACTGATTCGTGTCATCATCAAGTGCGTTTGTAGGTTGTAGGATGCATGATGCATGATAAACTCTTGACTAATAATATTTGTACAGTTTTCATTCAAATGAAATAATTAAAGTCTCCTTTAGGGCATATCCATTTAACACTCTGTTTTACTAATTTAAACCATCAATCTTGACTGTGCTGTCTCTCTGTTAGTCTCATGTTGATAATAGTCACGCGCACTGTTTTGTTCCCACATTATCCCTAAAGGCTTTATTTTTAAACACAGAGCGTATTGTATGTATCTTCAGTCATGAGCGTGAAGTGTGTCCCCTTTAAAGAGAAGATAACACGTACAGTGGTGTAAAGTACCAGCTGTACTGATGAAACACATATGGAGTAGTACAGAGATTATAACATGCGTTTACATGGAGCTGCTCCTGTCACTGTGTCAGAGTCATCCTGCGGTCCACGCCCAGGTCTCCTCTGTACCTTCCTCTCTCCATCTGTCATAATATTTTCTCAGTGAAACATCTGCTGGAGGAATGTGCAGCAGGCCCACTTCCTGTCAGCGGCACACCTTTGGGCCCCAGCCCCTCACTTGGACTACACTCTGGACCTGTACACAGTAAATAAGATAACCTCCTCCCTACACAGAGAAACAGCTTAATCGGTTCTGTCTTCATCAGGTAACAGTATTTAAAGTGTTGTGACGTTTTTTTAATGGTTTTGTAAGTGATGCAATAATGACATATAATAATAACAATATTAACAATACTAAGAATTCTGACAGGGTTTAAATAAAAAAATAAAAAAATAACATGCATTGTGCAAAATACAATTTTCTTCAGACAAATCGTGTGCTGGAAATGAATGCTGTGTCCCAAAACCTAAGCTGCACAGCCAAAATTATTTAAAAGAAAATGTCTTCAATGTCATCAATGTGTTTAGCATGAATTGTTCTCATTAGATTATGCAAATTTAAATTACCTCATCAAACCCGAGTGCATCATACACTATATTATAGTGTTATAGCGCCATCTAGTGGATATATTGACTTTTTTTTTTTTTTTTTTTTTTTTTTTTTTTAAGGATTTCTAAATAAACGATCTTTATGCCCATTTTAAATAATAAATAACATAAAATCCTAAATTCAACATTAAATAAAATCAGCAAACTATTTTAAAAAGCTAAAAATGCAAACAGGTCAAATTGCTCACACACTGACACAAATGACTGTAGCATGTTTAATAATTGTTTTTTAGCAATTTTTTTACATAGTAATTCTGCAGAATCAAAAAGGTACGATTTATAGGAGGTTATGATAGACAAATATATGTGTAAAATATATTAGTTCTCTGTTCTTTGAGTGTTCAGGGAGCATTCACATTTTAGACCAGGATCTTCAGGAATACCACAATACCACCAAGGAGTGGACAGGGACACTCCAATGTCTGGGAATTGAACCTAGAACCTTGTGGCTATGAGGCTACCCACTATGCCACCGTATGGTCGTCAGTGCAAGGCAGGGGGCGGGGCCATACTCCTCCTCAGCTCCTCGATGTCCCGCCTCAGCTGGGCCACCTCACGCAGCTTCATCATCAACTCCTCATCCTCTGGCTCTCTGCTGTCACTCTCTTCCATGGACAGACTCAGGGCTGAATGGAAAACAGGCAAAGTCAATACAAATCAACAATATTAATCCATGGTCAATGAGAGGAAAAAAAACAAACAAAACATATAAAGATAAGACAATTTTTATTTTCAGAAGTGAGTAGATTAGCCACAGTTTGTACTGAAGTATGGGTAATTTTACTATATTTTATTTTATATTTTTACTTTATTTTATTACTCAAGTAGAAGTAAAAAGGCTTTGGGATAACTACATCTTGGCTACTGAGGAAGAGTTTGGATGCAAAGTG
>JAIEZT010001328.1:17839645-18062145 GCA_019594935.1 Periophthalmus modestus | reverse complement strand
CAATGTTCTTACTGTTGCTATAGGTACGTGTGGAGTCGTAAACCGCCCAGGACGACAGCTTGTTGAGAGATGAACTTTTTCGGATGGGTTCCTGGTTGTTCTTCTTCATGTGGGTGCTGGACGATGAAGAGGAGGTGAGCTGCTGACAGGTTTTGTACCATTGCGCTGTGTTCTGCTGTTGGGCGGAGAGCTGGTCATATGAGCGGGTCAGGGACAGAGGCCTGAGGGACGCGGGGGACAGTCCGGAGACAAGCAGAGAGTGGGGCTGCAGAATGGAGGACACGTCTCGAGGAAAAAAAACACACACAGATATGGTTGTATGTGAGAGATACTTCATTTGATTAAATTATTTTTCAGTCAAAGGTGTATACTGTGTAACTTTTCTGGTGGATGGTCTGTCACCTACATGACTATTGCTTTGCCTGGAATGTTCCAGAATACTGCATTAAAACTTTATTTTCTTAATGGAGACAAGCATGTGACATCACCGGGCCAAGTTACGAGAGGCAAGCCTGCTGACAGTAAGAATGGATGTTTTGAAGGTATTTCTGATTAGCAATAACCCCTAGAATTGGAATAAATACAAAATATAAAAGTTCAATGGAATATTGTGAAACACTTCAGGCAAAGCATTCAAATTTCCACAAGCAGAAAAGCAAGCAGGCAAGCAGAAAATTGCATCTTTAAATGTCTTCCATTCAATGAATTTCTGTTAGTTTAGTTCAAAGAATTTTACACAGTCATGAAGCGGTTTTAAATGTACATATAGGGTCAAATAGTAAAAACTGATGGTACCCTCCACACTTTCGGAGCTGTAGGTGTAGAAGCCCGTGTCTCCACTGTCAGACAGGGAGCTGGCTCTACGGCCGGATGTCCTACTGCGAGGGGCCCGGCCTGGAGTGCTGGGGCCGGACAGGAGCTCTGTGGACCCTCCATGACTGCTGCAGCCTGAACAAGAGCAAAGGGTTTCGTTTAGATTGTGTCTCATCACTGCTGCATAGGCTTTGGAACTGGAGTTAAAATGTGTCACAAAATGTTACTGTGATAACGCAGTTAAGAAACTCCTGCTGTTTATTTGCAGTTCATTAGGACCTACTAGGTGAATTTAACAGAACTAATAGCCTATAGCTAGGCCTATGCTCAAGCAATTATTGGTAAAGCATTAAGAGAAGAGTTAGCCTATCCCCCTGAATGTGGTGGTGATGTAACAGACTAGTCTACATATAAATATCATTATTCATGTCAGCTCTTCTGTAGCTCAACAGCCATAATGAAGTTATGCAAGCTTCAAATGCAACAAATAACCTGATATATTTCATGCAGAATTATGGAAAATGTTGCTAGCATTATTAGCTTACCACTCGGATGACCAAGCACCAATAGCTTACTACTGACCTGCTTTGCTCACGTCTGCCTCAATCCTCTCCATGTTCTTATTCGAATAAAACAGTTGCCCAAAACAGAGAGGGATGATGTAACGCGCATTTCTTTAGATGTTGGGCATACCACAGACGCGTGGAGGAGGCGGGATGCCCTCCCTGAGCTGCTCGGATGCAGGAGGATGCGCAACATCAGCAGCACGAGCCGCGACGCACTGTTCTCCAGAGGCACTAGGGGGCGACAACCGCGAACATTGTCAGAAAGATCAGAGAAGAAAGAATATACTTCACATTTTTCCCAAAAGTTTTCCTGTCAGGGTGCTCTTCTCCAGAAAGCCGTTTATTTCAAAAATGTAATTATTCTCTTGTGTGACAGACTATTTCAGTTTAGTTTATCTAACGTATATTGTGAATATTCCCTTCTGAGAAATTATTTAAAGCGGTTTGACGCTTCAAATTATAACTTGAATACAAAGCTCAGGGTTTAAACATATCGTTTGCCGATTGTTTCTACCCGGGAAAAACAAGACAGCTGTGGCAGCACAACAAGAACATGTGATTCTTTATAATCTGGAGATTTATAACATTATTCTGCAGGTAAATGGCTAGTAAGGTCACAAACGGTAGTGCTTAGCCCCCAGCAGCTGTCAAACATTGACTGATGGGCTCACTAACGTAACGCGGACTGTTTAAAGGTGCTCTGTGTGTAACTGGTCTGTCCTCTGCGGGCTTCATTGGAGATACTGTTGAACTGTCTGTAATGTTTTACAGAATGACATCTTTATCCTGCATTTAAACGAAACAGTTTAACACTGACATGGGCAATATCTTATCCCTGGATGTGGTGTTTTTAAAAGTAACATTATCCACCTTAAATGAGCTGCTGATGTTTACATTGTGAATCTGCTCTCAAAGGAACAACCTTATGCCTTTTGTGACCCCACCAGAGCATGGCCCAGAGTGAGAGACTGAGCTCAGAGGAGGAGACCCTCATCCGCAGCGTCTTCAGGAACTATGTGCTGGAGCATCACTCTGAAGATATCACCCAGGTCATCGCAGAGGCAGACCTGCACACTCACCATCCCATAATTGTCAATGCCATGAACCTATTTGAAGCAAACATGGAAGTAAGACCTCGTTAAAAACCTTTACTTACCTTTATATTCTATGAATTTGCTGTTAAATTGAATGCTTTATTTTCATACAGGTTGGGGACTATTTTAATGTATATCCCAGGGAAGTCTTGACTCTTTTTGACGAAGTTTTACAGCAAACTGCTCTGGAGCTTTCAAGAAATGGCCAGCAGAGGGGAGCAGAGCCGAGGCCAATGTGCACATTTCATGCACGGATCTCAGGTAAGGGTCAAACTACCTAAGATGCCTTTAATTGTTTATTTGCTGTAAAAGGAAGTGAAAGCGGTGTTGTCAGAGGGGTTGGTTGCATATTTTTTTATTCATACAATATATTTCATTTCTAAGTTTCATTGTTATTTTTGTTCATTGTATATATTCTGTTCATTGATTCTTTTAATTTTGAATTGAAGTAAATGTGTTTTTGCCTTTGTTTGACAGTTTGCTTAATAATAGCTATTTGTGTTATTACAACAGAATCTTTTTTTTTTTTTTTTTTTTTACACTTTCTGGATTGTTTGCCAGCAGATTTGCCGAAAGATTTAATGGGTCACTTTTCAAATTGGGTGTAGGAGATCTGTGTAAGTTCTAGCAGAGGTTTCCCAAAATTCTTTTATGTTTTTAAAAGTTCAAAATACAGGACTGTGGAGTGTCTTTTGTTCGACACATTGTTGTCAGCATTCACAAGATAGCCTTTTATACTTATTTTGTATTACAGGGGGTTTAAAACGGCTAATTACTCCAAGAGAATACTATTCCAAGAGAATTTGTATTCACATGTATGTTTTTGTAGGTTTACCTGTATGTCCTGAGCTCACCAGAGACACTATCCCTAGATCCAGAGATGTGGGTCATTTCTCTCAGTCACTGGCACAGTCATTCGAACTAGTGATTCTAAGGTGGGCCGAATAAGATTGACTTCACTCAGTTACTCAAATTCTGGCTATATTTTTTGTTTCACTACAATAACCATATTAGCATTGTGAGCTACATTACACATTTTATTTGAGTTAAAATGTAATGAAAGATTATTTATTTGCCAGACATCCATCAGGTGTCCTAGTACCACCTGATGGAGCTTGCGTGCCACAGTTTGAAAAACACTGTACTATTTGATCCACTCATTTATTATATTTCACTTTTACCACAGGATAGTTTTCAACGAAGTCCTCTATTAACATAATCCTTTAACCGTGTGTAATGTGACTTGCATATAATGTCTGTGGGTGACGGTAAGCATATGAAGTGGAAATACTTATTCTTTTCTTTTTTTTTTTTTTTCTTTTTGCGTTTGAAAGGTTCTGGAGTATCAGCGTGACTACATGTGTGCTAAGTGTCGTTACGTTTTTCAAGTGTGCTGAATTTGACCAGTTCTACACTTTTTGCCTCCTGCTGAATTTGACCAGTGTCCTTGTGTGCCTCCTGTGACCTGTCCAAACCCTGAGCACTGCGAGTCCCACAAATTCAGCTGCCTCTCTGGAGACACAGAGCCCACCGCATGCAGAGACTACAGGAGATCAAGATCCAGAGCAGGTACAGCTATAAGTTGTGTTCACGGACAAGTGCGTATGTAACTGTATGTGAGATTTTTATTTTTATTTTTTTAAAGAAATATCCTTAATGGAAAGCCACAAATGATCAATGTTAATCTCATGGTTTAAAGTCTGACTGACAACAATCAGAGTTGAGAAGATGCTCACCTTTGTGCCAAATTTTGTTTTCACGTAGAAAGGCCCAGCAATTAGAGAGATATTAACCATATTAAAAACATTGCAATCTGACAGTTAAACAAAGCAAATTCTTCCCTAGAATTCTGAACTGTCTTCCAGCTCAGTTTAAACTATAGGATTCTGTTGTGATCTTGTAATATAGCCAATTGCTCCTGACAAATCCAGATTCAGCGTTACACTTTATGATAACTAGGCATACTATATTTATCCCCATAAAGAAATATGTAAAATGCATTTGATCCATCCTTCAATGCCACTGGGGTAACCTGTCAGGTCAGGAGCAATGGATGACTGTCTTTAAAAAAAAACCTGTGTAGACTGTCATGGTCATAACATATTAGGCCATTTTTAAGATTAGTATATATAATAGTGTAAAATTGAATTGAATAGCTTCCCTTGTTTTGTGATGTTTGTGTCATTTTTCAAACGTAAATTGAAAAGTGTTGTAAATTAAATTAAAGATCATTTTATTTAAGTAATACAGAGGTATGAGCAATGGAAAATATGGTGTGTGTAAGTGTGTGCACATAATACATACAGGTACATAATACAGTTATTTGAATATACACAAAGTCAGATACACATTTGAGCCAATTTAATATTTATTTTCCGTTTGAGACAATTTAATATGTATTTACCAATCCTTACAGCTATTTCATAAAGTAGCTGCAAGGATCAGGTTAACATACTGGTAGGCAAAAAGGGATTATTATCAAATTTCTTGAGCTATAAGACTATTAAACTGACAAACAGCAAAGTCATCTTATAGGCCCAGAAATCAGATAATCATTAGATTTAGTGTGTATGTGAGCAAAACAGGTGATTGTTGGTGGTTGGAGAGGCAGCAAAATGGTTGCCACATTTCTACCACTTTTAATCACTCACTCTTACAACACATACATTCATACAAAAGCCAGATTGGTGGTGTCTTGCCCAAGGACACATTTAAAAAAAAAAAAAAAAAGGGATTATAAGCAACCCTTATAATCCTATGTGTATTATAAGGGTTGCTTTTCTAGTCTTTTTTCAAGTAGTTTCATGAGATGGTTTACCTAAACCTCCTTTAGATAAACCATCTCCTTTACAAGACAGATTATAGTTTCTTGACGCTCAGCGTTTGTCGCCCTGAGCTACATCTACTGTTTTGTAGGAAGCGCCAGGAATGAGACCTTTCTGGCCTTTCGCAGTCTGGTGTGTTTTGCAATTTCATCCGTGCGATTTCTTCAGCAGCATCAAGACTTTTCAGTAACTGTGCAGCCAGTTTGTCCTCCAGCTCTTCTATAACTCTAAAAATGTCTGTTTGAAAGTCTGTGAAGGTCTGTCTTGCACAAGTTTCAATTTTCTCATGTTGGATTCTCACTTGATCTTCCAGACTTGAGATTTTACTTTGAAGTTTGGTGTTTTCCCATTTCAGCTGTGCAGTTTCTTCAGCAGAGTCAAGACTTTTCAGTAACTGTGCAGCCAGTTTGTCCTCCAGCTCTTCTATAACTCTAAAATGTGTCTTTTGAAAGTCTGTGAAGTTCTCTCTTGCAGAAGCTTCTATTTTCTCATTTTGGATTCTCACTTGATCTTCCAGACTTGAGATTTTATTTTGAAGTTTGGTGTTTTCCCATTTCAGCTGTGCAGTCTCTTCAGCAGAGTCGAGACTTTTCAGTAACTGTGCAGCCAGTTTGTCCTCCAGCTCTTCTATAACTCCAAAAATGTCTCTTTGAAAGTCTGTGAAAGTCTCTCTTGCACAAGCTTCAATTTTTTCTCATTTTGGATTCTCACTTGATCTTCCAGACTTGAGATTTTATTTTTGAAGATTGGTGTTTTCAACTTTTAGTTGATAAATCTCTTCAATGTAATCTTGATTTGTTATTTCTTGAGGCACCAAAATCTTCAGATCTTGAAAAGCTAGAGTCTGTCTATCAAAGTCAGTCACATTTTTTGTTGGGATCATGATATGTCAATTTCAACTGCGTCATTTCTCCAGATAGACTGTTCCTGTCCTGCTGGGTGTTGGTATACTTTTCATTTTGTTCAGTTTGGATTTTGAAGTTCTTATTTAAATCTGTACCAACTAAATGCTTCAACTTGAAATTTTCATTTTTGGTTTCTTGCAGTTCTTGTTTCAGAAGACCAATTTCATTTTCAAGTGAAAGATATGCTGCATTGAGGTTCTGGTTTGCTAGTTTGTGCTGATTACTTTCCTCTTTTTGGATGCAGAGTTTTTCTTCCAGATCCCAAATAGTTTTCTTTTGGATTTCCACTTCGCTGAGGTGTCTGTGGTTAAGTTTACAGTTCTCTTTTGTTGCCTGAAGATCGTGGACCACAATCCTCAGCTGTGAATTCCACCTCTGAGATTCACACAATGCTTCTTTAAGCTGAGCAATCTCCGCTTCATATTTGTCTGTTTGGGCCCTCAAATCTTGGTTCAAAATATTTATGACCTCCTTGTGATTGGCCAGTATCATTTGGAGGTCCACCACGTCTCCTTGGGTCTCCTGGTTCAGCTCTCCAAGCTCCAAGTTTTCCACTTTGAGGCGCTGTAACTCTTTTTTCAATTTCCTCTTCTGAACAGTCGGTAGCCTTCCTGTGATCGTAGACTTGGCCATTCCTGTGTATTTGCTAAAGTTGTTGGTCAGTTTGGAGAGCTTACTGGGATTCTCTCGGTCTTTTCTGTTTTGGCCACACGCATCCATATCTGTCTCTGCTGAGTCGTCATCGCAGAGCAAAAGTCCAGAATAATCAGTGAAATCTAGACTTGACTGACTCAGGGATGGTGAGAAGGACTCGGGATACTCAAACTCTGATATGAGTTCCTCTTGGAAAACTGTGTCGATGTCTTCCATTTCTTATCCTCTTTAAAGTTATTTGAAGTTGAGGAAAGAGTTGATAAGCTAAAATGAGTAGCAACTCTTCTTTGTCTGCTGTCTCTCTGCTGTGATTTTCTGTATCACTATTTGTGATATGAAATAATCAAACTGTTAAACATCCAATCTCCAGATGATGATGCAATAAAGCTTTGAGTGATGTCACATAGTTATTGTCATGGAAACCGGAATTCTTTGTTTACAGTCATAACATTCTAGACTGCGCTGCTAAAATGGAACACCTGTTACTATGACAACAACATATGGTTGCTAGGGAACAGTTATGAAATACATTTTTGACATATGTCACATGCTTCCCATGTCCAATCAGGAAGTGACAATTTATAAAGTAGATTGTCTGAATCATTCTTAATAAAGTATTTGTTCATTTATGTATTTCATGCTTTATTAAAGCTAATTAAGGTGTATTATTATAAAGTGGTAGCAGGTTCAGTTTAAACGATCTTTCTCCCCTCGTCTATTGAACATGTTTATGTCACTACAGGTCCAGCGGCTGTCAGTGGGCAGTATTCCACGCTCCATGCTCATTGCTCTGGAGGATGATTTGGTGGACTCTTGTAAATCAGGTAAAGTTATATTATCAGTGCAAAACTTTGTCTGAATGGTTATAATATTAGTTAATACATGCTTTTAAAATATGGTGTGCAAATGGAGAGAAAAGCCTAATGTAATTACAAGGATCATATACCTTGGTTAAGCAGAAAAGACCAAGGCAAAGACCCTGAACCTTTGCTCTTATTCAGTGCAGCTAACGAAGGAATAACTTTTAATGTAAAGCACTTTGAATTATTTTATGTATGAATTGTGCTATACAAATAAACATGCCTTGCCTTTAATAAATTGCATTTCTACAATACTGGAAAGCCTCAAAAGTCATAATTTTAGAAAAAGATTTGTGTGTGTTTTCTAAGAAGAGCTTTTTTGTTTTTTTTTCAAAAATGTAATATTTTTGGATTTCACAGATGGACCTATTACCCAAATTGTGATTTCTATTGAGATACAGCCCTAATCACAGCAATACTATTACTGAAACGTGGGTATTGGTGCATGCCCAATCAATTACAATGACTGGTAGCTTGCTTGTCTCTTGTTTCTAGGAGATGATGTGACCGTCTATGGAATCGTGTGTCAGCGCTGGAGGCCTTTCACTGAGGGCTCTCGTTGTGACGTGGAGCTCATCCTTAAGGCCAACCACATTGAGGTGAACAACCAGCACACGGCCGCCTCTGTCCTGCTGGAGGAGGCCCACAGGGACATGGAGGACTTCTGGGACACTTACAAGCTCAACCCTCTGGCTGGTGAGCACTTCAAGGCCCATACATATGCTACTACTGTATATGGCGGTTGCTATCGTGCAGTTGGTTTTTAACGTGTTACTTTTCTGTAGGTAGGGACCAGATCTTGATGAGTTTTTGCCCGCAGATATTTGGGATGTATGTGGTCAAACTTGCTGTTGCTATGGTGATGGCAGGAGGCGTACAGAGGATAGATTCTACAGGGAGGCAAAGTTAGAGGTACCATTCTGGATCTGGTCTTTCTTTCTGATCATTATACCGTACCACTACCCAATCAAAAGTTTGGATACACCTTCTCATTCAATCACAGATGTGTTTTGTCTGGGTCAGGGAATATCAAGGTTGTGTAAAGCAGTGATGAAAGCAAAGGCTGGCTATTTTGAAGAATCTAAAACATATTTTATGTTATTTCACACATTTTTGTTTACTACATTCATAGTTAAACAATTCTGTGTTTTCTAGGTGAGTGCCACATGCTTTTGGTGGGCGACCCGGGTACAGGGAAGTCTCAGTTTCTTAAGTATGCAGCAAAAGTCATGCCTCGTTCTGTGCTCACAGCTGGGATTGGGTCTACAAATGCAGGTATGCCCTTGTAATAATGCTAGTTTCCCCCTGTTAAATATGATGTAAATGTTGGATTTATTCTTGTTCTTATAGGCCTGACTGTAGCAGCTGTAAAGGATGGGGGAGACTGGCACTTGGAGGCGGGAGCTTTGGTCTTGTCCGACGGGGGCTTGTGCTGCATAGACGAATTTAACAGTATCAAAGAACATGACCGCATCAGCATACATGAGGCTATGGAGCAGCAGTCCATCAGTGTTGCCAAAGCTGGGTATGACATGCCACAGATTGTGTATTGTAATTGTAATGTGTTTGCAACCCTGGTAATGTATATCCTTAGTACTTACAATGTCTCCTTCCAGTATGGTGTGTAAGCTAAACACCAGAACCACCATCTTGGCAGCCACCAACCCCAAAGGCCAGTATGACCCTGCCCAATCCCTGTCAGAGAATGTGGCCCTGGCCAGCCCTCTGCTCAGCCGTTTTGACTTGGTGCTGGTTCTGTTGGATATAGCAGGAACGCCGAGTGGGACCGCACCATCTCCTCCTTCATCTTGGAGGACAGAGGACGCCCAGGTGCTGCTGTTCTGTCCTATGTCACATACTAGTATATAAAGAAAGTACTGTCATGGATGAGTGACCATTTGATTTAATAGTTCACTCTAAACATAATGTATAGTGTGATCTATAGAGTTGTTAAGTGTGATGTCAGTACCGGATCCAACTGTATTGTGGTAAAATTAAAACAGAAAAACATCCATCCATCCATTTTCTTCCGCTTATCCGGGACCGGGTCGCGGGGGCAGCAGTCTAAGCAGGAACTCCCAGACTTCCCTCACCCCAGACACGTCCTCCAGCTCCTCCGGTGGGACCCCAAGGCGTTCCCAGGCCAGCCGAGGGACATAGTCCCTCCAGCGTGTCCTGGGTCTTCCCCGGGGCCTCCTCCCCGTGGGACATGCCCAGAACACCTCCCTACGGAGGCGTCCCGGAGGCATCCTAAGCAGATGCCCGAGCCACCTCAGCTGGTTCCTCTTGACGTGAAGGAGCAGCGGCTCTACTCCGAGCTCCTCCCGTGTGCTCCTCACCCTATCTCTAAGGGTGCGCCCAGCCACTCTGCAGAGGAAACTCATTTCGGCCGCTTGTATCCGCGATCTTGTCCTTTCGGTCATGACCCAGAGCTCATGACCATAGGTGAGGGTAGGAACGTAGATTGACCGGTAAATCGAGAGCTTTGCCTTTTGTCTCAGCTCCTTCTTTACCACAACGGACCGATACAGCGACCGCATCACTGCAGACGCTGCACCGATCCGCCTGTCAATCTCGCGTTCCATCCTTCCCTCACTCGTGAACAAGACCCCGAGATACTTGAACTCCTCCACTTGAGGCAAGGGTTCACCACCCACCCGGAGAGGGCAAACTACCTTTATCCGGTCGAGAACCATGGCCTCGGATTTGGAGGAGCTGATTCTCATCCCAGCCGCTTCACACTCGGCTGCAAACCGCCCCAGTGCCTGCTGCAGGTCCTGGCTCGAAGAAGCCATCAGGACAACATCATCTGCAAACAGCAGAGATGAGATCCTGTGGTTCCCGAACCAGACCCCCTCCAGCCCATGACTGCGCCTAGAAATTCTGTTCATAAATATAATGAACAGAACCGGTGACAAAGGGCAGCCCTGGCGGAGTCCAACATGCACCGGGAACAAGTCTGACTTACTGCCGGCGATGCGAACACAGCTCCTGCTCCGGTCATACAGGGACCGGACAGCCCTTAGCAAAGGGCCCCGGACCCCATACTCCCCCAGAGCACCCCCAAAGGACACCACGTGGGACACGGTCGAATGCCTTCTCCAGATCCACAAAACACATGTGGACCGGTTGGGCAAACTCCCATGAACCCTCGAGCACCTGATGGAGAGTATAGAGCTGGTCCAGTGTTCCACGACCAGGACGAAAACCACACTGCTCCTCCTGGATCCGAGGTTCGACTATCGGCCGGACTCTCCTCTCCAGTACCCTGGAATAGACCTTAGGAGTGTGATTTCCCTGTAGTTGGAACACACCATCCGGTCCCCCTTTTTATACAGAGGGACCACCACCCCGGTCTGCCAGTCCAGCGGTACTGTCCCCGACCGCCACGCGATGTTGTAGAGACGTGTCAGCCAAGACAGTCCCACAACATCCAGAGACTTAAGGTACTCGGGACGGATCTCATCAACGCCTTGCCACCAAGTAGCTTGACAGCCACCTCAGTGACTTCGGCCAGGGTGATAGACGAGTCCGCCTCCGGGTCCCCAGTCTCGGCTTCCTCCTCGGAAGACGTGACAGTGGGATTGAGGAGATCCTCAAAGTATTCCTTCCACCGTCCGACAACATCCCCAGTTGAGGTCAGCAGCTCTCCATCCGCACTGTAAACAGTGTTGGTGAAGCACTGCTTCCCCCTCCTGAGGCGCCGAACGGTTTGCCAGAATTCCTTTGAGGCCGTCCGATAGTCCTCCTCCATGGCCTCCCCGAACTCCTCCCAACCCCGAGTTTTTGCCTCCACGACAGCATGAGCCGCGGCACCCTTGGCCCGCCGGTACCCGTCAGCTGCCTCAGGAGTCCCACAAGCCAACAAGGCTCGATAGGACTCCTTCTTCAGCCTGACGGCATCCCTTACTTCCGGTGTCCACCACCGGGTTCGGGGATTGCCGCCGCGACAAGCACCGCAGACCTTACGACCACAGCTACGAGCAGCCGCATCAACAATGGAGGTGGAGAACATGGCCCACTCGGAGTCCATGTCCCCAGCCTCCCCCGGGATCAGAGAGAAGCTCTCCCGGAGGTGCGAATTGAAGACCCCCCTGACAGAAGGCTCCGCCAGACGTTCCCAACAGAATCTCACGATACGCTTGGGCCTGCCAGGTCTATCCGGCTTCCTCCTCCAACCAGGTGGTGATCAGTTGACAGCTCTGCCCCTCTCTTCACCCGAGTGTCCAAAACACGCGGCCGGAGGTCAGATGACACGACTACAGAGTCGATCATCGACCTCCGACCTAGGGTGTCCTGGTGCCACGTGCACTGATTGGACACCCTTGTGTTTGAACATGGTGTTCGTTATGGACAAACTGTGGCTAGCACAGAAGTCCAATAACAAAAAAACGCTCGGGTTCAGATCAGGGAGGCCGTTCCTCCCAATCACGCCCCTCCAGGTGTCACTGTCGTTACCCACATGGGCGTTGAAGTCCCCCAGGAGAACAACGGAGTCCCCGGTGGGTGCACTGTCTAGTACCCCCCCCAGGCACTCCAAGAAGGCCGGGTACTCTGCACTGCTGTTTGGCCCGTAGGCTGCCACAACAGTGAGAGACCTGTCCCCGACCCGAAGGTGCAGGGACGCGACCCTCTCGTTCACCGGGGAGAACTCCAACACGTGACGGCAAAGCTGTGGGGCAATGAGCAGGCCCACACCAGCTCGCCGCCGCTCCCCGCGGGCGACGCCAGAAAAATGGAGAGTCCAGCCCCTCTCAAGAAGTTGGGTTCCAGAGCCCAAACTGTGCGTGGAGGCGAGGCCGACTATATCTAGTCGGTAACGCTCAACCTCCCGCACAAACAGAAAAACAAAGCTAGGACAGCTGTGAAGTTGCCTGTTGGACCCGAAAGTGACACCATCACTTAACAACTCTATATTCGCAAAGTGGCTTGTTTCAAGAATGTATTTCTTTACTAAGTATAAAGTATGTAATAAAACCACAATATATTTTAAGGTGCACTATGGAACCTTTATGGTGGTCAGGCACCTACTTGTCTAATAATGGCTGTAACAAAATATCATGTTGTTAATTGATCACCAGATATCTTTAAAATTATGTTTGTCTTGTCGCATGTTCAGGACAGCCTGCTGACTCGTCCAGCCTGTGGCCTATAGACAAGATGAAAGCATACTTCTGTTTGATTAAACGACTGCAGCCTCAGCTCTCACAGGACGCCAACAGAGTCCTGACTAGTTACTACCAACTGCAAAGACAGAGCCAAGGACGCAACGCCCGCACCACCATCCGTATGCTGGAGAGCCTGAGCCGACTGGCCGAAGGTAGGACGGGCATCTAACATTTGTTTATAGTCATTTGATATTGGATATTAGAACTAAATGTAACTTCATTTTACCACCCCATAGCACATGCCAAACTCATGTACAGGGAGACCGTCACAATTCAGGATGCTATCATGGCGGTTTCTGTCATGGAGTGCTCTATGCAGGTCAGAATTGGTGTTCTGCTTTTGTTTGCAACATATATTATTTTGCAGCATTAGCCTCTAATAATGATGCCAGTATTCAACTTGTTAGTTGAAAGAATTTCAAGCCATAAGATAATATGGTAAGTTTGTTGAGCCAATTCATAATCAATATGATTCCATATTTGTGGATCATAAGTTTGGATATTTCTTCCAATATCTCCCATAGAGTTATATGAACTATTTCCTATTGACCACGAGTTTAGGACACTGATATAAAATTATTTCTTGATGATTGTGCAAAACGCCTATTAATACTTCTTTGTTCTTGCCTCTAGGGCGGCGCTCTTCTTGGGAGTATGAATGCATTACTGACGTCTTTCCCTGAGGATCCCGTGGAGCAGTACAGGGACTCAGTGCCAGCTCCTGTTAGAGGGACTCCACCTGCCCCAGCTGCTGCAGAAAGAGATGGACAGACTCTTAGCACACGCAGGCAGCTGAGGAACTTATGCATTAATACAGACATTTTATATTCATTTACAATAATCTGGGGTATTTTTACTCCCTATTTTAAATTGTATATATCATGACATACTGTAAAGAAGCTGTACACTATTTGATTAAGTTTGGGGTTTGGGGGAGGGGTGTGTGTGTTTCTTTTGGTGCAGAGTTTGCTACATGCTTTTCTCTATGGAGATGTTATTTGTTTGACTGGAATGTTCCACACTATGGAATTTAAACATTTCTATATATCATCTATTTTCTTATGTTTCCTATTGCTAAAAAATACCTTGTTGAACATACATTCCTATTGTTAGACCCTTACCTCTCCATAGACCTGACCTGTAAAACCTGAAGATAGGTAGGTTTAATGCCATACTGTGAACCATTCTAGGTAAAGTAATAAGAGCTTTGACCAGAAAAAATATAAGATGATCATGCAAACTAAGTCAGTTCTTCTCAATAGCCAGGCCCTAGTTGTTGCATTCAGACAACACCTCTGTTTGAGATGGAAAGCACAAAAAACATATTATGCGGTTCTATATGCATATAATGGAGGAACTGTATATATCTGAGCATGATTTACAAAGGAAGATTGATCCGTCTGTTTAGGACTAGAAAATTAATAAATCTGTTTTTCTCTGTAATTTCTCATCTTGCATCAGCATTATTGACTATTATGCTCTATGTACTGCTTCTTTAGCAGTTACAAGTGAAAAAAGACCTCCCTGCTCCAGGTTAAGTTGTGAATGAACAGAGTCAACAGTGAGAAGTGTGTGGGGAGGGGAAGTAAGCACACCCCAGCTTAAACTCCTACTCCCATGACTTGGCGTGGATTTGAGGTGTCCAACAATCTCAGCTATGTCTCCCCTCCCCTCGCTGTGTGTTTAAAAGAGGCAGCAGAGGAGAGCTGCCTTCAGAGAAAACAATACTAACCACTAACCAACCACTATGGCTGAATCATGGATGGAACATTGTTGCAGCTCATAAAGAAGGAAACCAGCACGAGAGGAGCAGGTAGGCAGGACACATGATTTTAAAAAGACTGAAGGTTTGCCAGTTTAGTTTGTGGCTGTAAAATGTCATAAGCAATTGTTCATACAATTTAAATGACAGCAGCTAAATCCTAGCTGTTCACAAATAATATTACATCTAGAGACGCATAAATACTTTATATTGTAAAGACTTGTATTGTCTTTGGCACTGAAGTTTATTCTAGTCATTTTAATATTTCTGTGCCATTTGCTTCACATATGCGCAATCTGTACCTTAGGTGTGTGAAAATGAACAATCCTCAGAGGAGGAGGCCCTCATCCGCAGCGTCTTCAGGAACTATGTGCTGGAGCATCACTCTGAAGATATCACCCAGGTCATCACAGAGGCAGACCTGCACACACTCACCATCCCATAATTGTCAATGCCATGAACCTATTTGAAGCAAACATGGAAGTAAGACCTCGTTAAAAACCTTTACTTACCTTATATTCTATGAATTTGCTGTTAAATTGAATGCTTTATTTTCATACAGGTTGGGGACTATTTTAATGTATATCCCAGGGAAGTCTAGACTCTTTTTGACGAAGTTTTACAGCAAACTGCTCTGGAGCTTTCAAGAAATGGCCAGCAGAGGGGAGCAGAGCTGAGGC
Source organism: Periophthalmus modestus (assembly GCA_019594935.1). Classification (NCBI taxonomy): domain Eukaryota; kingdom Metazoa; phylum Chordata; class Actinopteri; order Gobiiformes; family Gobiidae; genus Periophthalmus; species Periophthalmus modestus. The sequence goes on along the minus strand of JAIEZT010001328.1, from coordinate 18,046,818 downwards.
CAATGTGCACATTTCATGCACGGATCTCAGGTAAGGGTCAAACTACCTAAGATGCCTTTAATTGTTTATTTATTTGCTGTAAAAGGAAGTGAAAGCGGTGTTGTCAGAGGGGTTGGTTGCATATTTTTTTATTCATACAATATATTTCATTTCTAAGTTTCATTGTTTTTTTTTCATTGTATATATTCTGTTCATTGATTCTTTTAATTTTGAACTGAAGTAAATGTGTGTTTTTGCCTTTGTTTGACAGTTTGCTTAATAATAGCTATTTGTGTTATTACAACAGGAAATTTTTTTTTTTTTTTTACACTTTCTGGATTGTTTGCCAGCAGATTGCTGAAAGATTTAATGGGTCACTTTTCAAATTGGGTGTAGGAGATCTGTGTAAGTTCTAGCAGAGGTTTCCCAAAATTCTTTTATGTTTTTAAAAGCTCAAAATACAGGACTGTGGAGTGTCTTTTGTTCGACACATTGTTGTCAGCATTCACAAGATAGCCTTTTATACTTATTTTGTGTTACAGGGGGTTTAAAACAGCAACTAATTACTTTCCAAGAGAATTTGTATTCACATGTATGTTTTTGTAGGGTTTACCTGTATGTCCTGAGCTCACCAGAGACACTATCCCTAGATCCAGAGATGTGGGTCATTTTCTCTCAGTCACTGGCACAGTCATTCGAACTAGTGATTCTAAGGTGGGCCGAATAAGATTGACTTCACTCAGTTACTCAAATTCTGGCTATATGTTTTGTTTCACTCCAATAACCATATTAGCATTGTGAGCTACATTACACATTTTATTTGAGTTAAAATGTAATGAAAGATTATTTATTAGCCAGACATCCATCAGGTGTCCTAGTACCACCTGATGGAGCTTGCGTGCCACAGTTTGAAAAACACTGTACTATTTGATCCACTCATTTATTATATTTTCACTTTACCACAGGATAGTTTTCAAAGGAAGTCCTCTATTAACATAATCCTTTAACCGTGTAATGTGACTTGCATATAATGTCTGTGGTTGACGGTAAGCATATGAAGTGGAAATACTTATTCTTTTGTTTTTTTTTGTTTTTCTTTTTGCATTTGAAAGGTTCTGGAGTATCAGCGTGACTACATGTGTGCTAAGTGTCGTTACGTTTTTCAAGTCAATGCTGAATTTGACCAGTTCTACACTTTTGTGCCTCCTGTGACCTGTCCAAACCCTGAGCACTGCGAGTCCCACAAATTCAGCTGCCTCTCTGGAGACACAGAGCCCACCGCATGCAGAGACTACCAGGAGATCAAGATCCAAGAGCAGGTACAGCTATAAGTTGTGTTCACGGACAAGTGCGTATGTAACTGTATGTGAGATTTTTATTTTTTTAAAGAAATATCCTTAATGGAAAGCCACAAATGATCAATGTTAATCTCATGGTTTAAAATCTGACTGAAAACAATCAGAGTTGAGAAGATGCTCACCTTTGTGCCAAATTTTGTTTCACGTAGAAAGGCCCAGCAATTAGAGAGATATTAACCATATTAAAAACATTTCAATCTGACAGTTAAACAAAGCAAATTCTTCCCTAGAATTCTGAACTGTCTTCCAGCTCAGTTTAAACTATAGGATTCTGTTGTGATCTTATAAATATAGCCAATTGCTCCTGACAAATCCAGATTCAGCATTACACTTTATGATAACTAGGCATACTATATTGATCCCCATAAAGAAATATGTAAAATGCATTTGATCCATCCTTCAATGCCACTGGGGTAACCTGTCAGGAGCAATGGATGACTGTCTTTAAAAAAAACCTGTAGGATTGTCATGGTCATAACATATTAGGCCATTTTTAAGATTAGTATATAATAGTGTAAAATTGAATTGAATAGCTTCCCTTGTTTTGTGATGTTTGTGTCATTTTTCAAACGTAAATTGAAAAGTGTTGTAAATTAAATTAAAGATCATTTTATTTAAGTAATACAGAGGTATGAGCAATGGAAAATATGGTGTGTGTAAGTGTGTGCACATAATACATACAGGTACATAATACAGTTATTTGAATATACACAAAGTCAGATACACATTTGAGCCAATTTAATATTTATTTTCCTTTTGAGACAATTTAATATGTATTTACCAATCCTTACAGCTATTTCATAAAGTAGCTGCAAGGATCAGGTTAACATACTGGTAGGCAAAAAGGGATTAATATCAAATTTCTTGAGTTATAAGACTATTAAACTGGCAAACAGCAAAGTCATCTTATAGGCCCAGAAATCAGATAATCATTAGATTTAGTGTGTATGTGAGCAAAACAGGTGATTGTTGGTGGTTGGAGAGGCAGCAAAATGGTTGCCACATTTCTACCACTTCTAATCACTCACTCTTACAACACATACATTCATACAAAAGCCAGATTGGTGGTGTCTTGCCCAAGGACACATTTTTTAAGAAAAAAAAAAAGGGATTATAAGCAACCCTTATAATCCTATGTGTATTATAAGGGTTGCTTTTCTAGTCTTTTTTTCAAGTAGTTTCATGAGATGGTTTACCTAAACCTCCTTTTTAGAAACCATCTCCTTTACAAGACAGATTATAGTTTCTTGACGCTCAGCGTTTGTCGCCCTGAGCTACATCTACTGTTTTGTAGGAAGCGCCAGGAATGAGACCTTTCTGGCCTTTCGCAGTCTGGTGTTTTGCAATTTCATCCGTGCGATTTCTTCAGCAGCATCAAGACTTTTCAGTAACTGTGCAGCCAGTTTGTCCTCCAGCTCTTCTATAACTCCAAAAATGTCTGTTTGAAAGTCTGTGAAGGTCTGTCTTGCACAAGTTTCAATTTTCTCATGTTGGATTCTCACTTGATCTTCCAGACTTGAGATTTTACTTTGAAGTTTGGTGTTTTCCCATTTCAGCTGTGCAGTTTCTTCAGCAGAGTCAAGACTTTTCAGTAACTGTGCAGCCAGTTTGTCCTCCAGCTCTTCTATAACTCTAAAAATGTCTTTTTGAAAGTCTGTGAAGTTCTCTCTTGCAGAAGCTTCTATTTTCTCATTTTGGATTCTCACTTGATCTTCCAGACTTGAGATTTTATTTTGAAGTTTGGTGTTTTCCCATTTCAGCTGTGCAGTCTCTTCAGCAGAGTCGAGACTTTTCAGTAACTGTGCAGCCAGTTTGTCCTCCAGCTCTTCTATAACTCCAAAAATGTCTCTTTGAAAGTCTGTGAAAGTCTCTCTTGCACAAGCTTCTATTTTCTCATTTTGGATTCTCACTTGATCTTCCAGACTTGAGATTTTATTTTGAAGATTGGTGTTTTCAACTTTTAGTTGATAAATCTCTTCAATGTAATCTTGATTTGTTATTTCTTGAGGCACCAAAATCTTCAGATCTTGAAAAGCTAGAGTCTGTCTATCAAAGTCAGTCACATTTTTGTTGGGATCATGATATGTCAATTTCAACTGCGTCATTTCTCCAGATAGACTGTTCCTGTCCTGCTGGGTGTTGGTATACTTTTCATTTTGTTCAGTTTGGATTTTGAAGTTCTTATTTAAATCTGTACCAACTAAATGCTTCAACTTGAAAAATTTTCATTTTTGGTTTCTTGCAGTTCTTGTTTCAGAAGACCAATTTCATTTTCAAGTGAAGATATTGCTGCATTGAGGTTCTGGTTTGCTAGTTTGTGCTGATTACTTTCCTCTTTTTGGATGCAGAGTTTTTCTTCCAGATCCCAAATAGTTTTTTCTTTTGGATTTCCACTTCGCTGAGGTGTCTGTGGTTAAGTTTACAGTTCTCTTTTGTTGCCTGAAGATCGTGGACCACAATCCTCAGCTGTGAATTCCACCTCTGAGATTCACACAATGCTTCTTTAAGCTGAGCAATCTCCGCTTCATATTTGTCTGTTTGGGCCCTCAAATCTGGTTCAAAATATTTATGACCTCCTTGTGATTGGCCAGTATCATTTGGAGGTCCACCACGTCTCCTTGGGTCTCCTGGTTCAGCTCTCCAAGCTCCAAGTTTTCCACTTTGAGGCGCTGTAACTAACTCTTTTTTTCAATTTCCTCTTCTGAACAGTCGGTAGCCTTCCTGTGATCGTAGACTTGGCCATTCCTGTGTATTTGCTAAAGTTGTTGGTCAGTTTGGAGAGCTTACTGGGATTCTCTCGGTCTTTTCTGTCTTGGCCACACGCATCCATATCTCTCTCTGCTGAGTCATCATCACAGAGCAAAAGTCCAGAATAATCCGTGAAATCTAGACTTGACTGACTCAGGGATGGTGAGAAGGACTCAGGATACTCAAACTCTGATATGAGTTCCTCTTGGAAAACTGTGTCGATGTCTTCCATTTCTTATCCTCTTTAAAGTTATTTGAAGTTGAGGAAAGAGTTGATAAGCTAAAATGAGTAGCAACTCTTCTTTGTCTGCTGTCTCTCTGCTGTGATTTTCTGTATCACTATTTGTGATATGAAATAATCAAACTGTTAAACATCCAATCTCCAGATGATGATGCAATAAAGCTTTGAGTGATGTCACATAGTTATTGTCATGGAAACCGGAATTCTTTGTTTACAGTCATAACATTCTAGACTGCGCTGCTAAAATGGAACACCTGTTACTATGACAACAACATATGGTTGCTAGGGAACAGTTATGAAATAAATTTTTGACATATGTCACATGCTTCCCATGTCCAATCAGGAAGTGACAATTTATAAAGTAGATTGTCTGAATCATTCTTAATAAATTATTTGTTCATTTATGTATTTCATGCTTTATTAAAACTAATTAAGGTGTATTATTATAAAGTGGTATCAGGTTCAGTTTAAACGATCTTTCTCCCCTCGTCTATTGAACATGTTTATGTCACTACAGGTCCAGCGGCTGTCAGTGGGCAGTATTCCACGCTCCATGCTCATTGCTCTGGAGGATGATTTGGTGGACTCTTGTAAATCAGGTAAAATTGTATTATCAGCGCAAAACTTTGTCTGAATGGTATATATATTAGTTAATACATGCTTAAGTAAAATCATTAAGCTTTTAAAATATGGTGTGTTACGACCCAGCTCAGCTAGGGAAAGGGGAAGTAACAACCAGATGTAAAATGGTAAAAACTAAAGTTATAATTTATTTAAAAGGAATGTTTAAGCAAAAACTAACAAAAAGAGGCTCTGAACTGAGTAAATTTCAATGTGTAACTTAAAATTCAGCTAACAAAACAAAAGTACTTAAATTGCAAGAACACAAAAACAAACAAGTCTCAGAGTTAACCAAAGGTTTGCAAGGATCAAAATTTCAAAGTCCAATTGCACAAAAATCTAAGTTTCCAAGTTTTCAAAGTTCCAAAGTTCCACAGTTCCAAAGTGGCACACAGTCAAGACAGTCAAGAGTCTGGAGGGGCAGGGGGCGGGTCCTTTTAAAGTGTTGTTGCCACAGGTGGAAGGTCTTGATTGGCCAGGCCTCTTGATTGTTGGTCCAATCAGACGCAGGACTCTGCTGTCAATCAGCCACCAGCTGGAGCAAACCAGGAGAGGTCCAGGGAGGAGGAGCTAGGGGCATGGGGCCGTGCAAATGGAGAGAAAAGCCTAATGTAATTACAAGGATCATATACCTTGGTTAAGCAGAAAAGACCAAGGCAAAGACCCTGAACCTTTGCTCTTATTCAGTGCAGCTAACGAAGGAATAACTTTTAATGTAAAGCACTTTGAATTATTTTATGTATGAATTGTGCTATACAAATAAACATGCCTTGCCTTTAATAAATTGCATTTCTACAATACTGGAAAGCCTCAAAAGTCATAATTTTAGAAAAAGTTTGTGTGTGTGTTTTGTAAGAAGCTTTTTTTTTTTTTTTTTTTTTCAAAAATGTAATATTTTTGGATTTCACAGTTGCACCTATTACCCAAATTGTGATTTCTATTGAGATACAGCCCTAATCACAGCAATACTATTACTGAAACGTGGGTATTGGTGCATGCCCAATCAATTACAATGACTGGTAGCTTGCTTGTCTCTTGTTTCTAGGAGAGATGATGTGACCGTCTATGGAATCGTGTGTCAGCGCTGGAGGCCTTTCACTGAGGGCTCTCGTTGTGACGTGGAGCTCATCCTTAAGGCCAACCACATTGAGGTGAACAACCAGCACACGGCCGCCTCTGTCCTGCTGGAGGAGGCCCACAGGGACATGGAGGACTTCTGGGACACTTACAAGCTCAACCCTCTGGCTGGTGAGCACTTCAAGGCCCATCCATATGCTACTACTGTATACGGCGGTTACTATCGTGCAGTTGGTTTTTAACGTGTTACTTTTCTGTAGGTAGGGACCAGATCTTGATGAGTTTTTGCCCGCAGATATTTGGGATGTATGTGGTCAAACTTGCTGTTGCTATGGTGATGGCAGGAGGCGTACAGAGGATAGATTCTACAGGAGGCAAAGTTAGAGGTACCATTCTGGATCTGGTCTTTCTTTCTGATCATTATACCGTACCACTACCAATCAAAAGTTTGGATACACCTTCTCATTCAATCACAGATGTGTTTTGTCTGGGTCAGGGAATATCAAGGTTGTGTAAAGCAGTGATCAAAGCAAAGGCTGGCTATTTTGAAGAATCTAAAACATATTTAATGTTATTTCACACATTTTTGTTTACTACATTCATAGTTAAACAATTCTGTCTTTTCTAGGTGAGTGCCACATGCTTTTGGTGGGCGACCCGGGTACAGGGAAGTCTCAGTTTCTTAAGTATGCAGCAAAAGTCATGCCTCGTTCTGTGCTCACAGCTGGGATTGGGTCTACAAATGCAGGTATGCCCTTGTAATAATGCTAGTTTCCCCCTGTTAAATATGATGTAAATGTTGGATTTATTCTTGTTCTTATAGGCCTGACTGTAGCAGCTGTAAAGGATGGGGGAGACTGGCACTTGGAGGCGGGAGCTTTGGTCTTGTCCGACGGGGGCTTGTGCTGCATAGACGAATTTAACAGTATCAAAGAACATGACCGCATCAGCATACATGAGGCTATGGAGCAGCAGTCCATCAGTGTTGCCAAAGCTGGGTATGACATGCCACAGATTGTGTATTGTAATTGTAATGTGTTTGCAACCCTGGTAATGTATATCCTTAGTACTTACAATGTCTCCTTCCAGTATGGTGTGTAAGCTAAACACCAGAACCACCATCTTGGCAGCCACCAACCCCAAAGGCCAGTATGACCCTGCCCAATCCCTGTCAGAGAATGTGGCCCTGGCCAGCCCTCTGCTCAGCCGTTTTGACTTGGTGCTGGTTCTGTTGGATAGCAGGAACGCCGAGTGGGACCGCACCATCTCCTCCTTCATCTTGGAGGACAGAGGACGCCCAGGTGCTGCTGTTCTGTCCTATGTCACATACTAGTATATAAAGAAAGTACTGTCATGGATGAGTGACCATTTGATTTAATAGTTCACTCTAAACATAATGTATAGTGTGATCTATAGAGTTGTTAAGTGTGATGTCAGTACCGGATCCAAGAACTGTATTGTGGTAAAATTAAAACAGAAAAACATCCATCCATCCATTTTCTTCCGCTTATCCGGGACCGGGTCGCGGGGGCAGCAGTCTAAGCAGGGACTCCCAGACTTCCCTCACCCCAGACACGTCCTCCAGCTCCTCCGGTGGGACCCCAAGGCGTTCCCAGGCCAGCCGAGGGACATAGTCCCTCCAGCGTGTCCTGGGTCTTCCCCGGGGCCTCCTCCCCGTGAGAAATGCCCAGAACACCTCCCTAGGGAGGCGTCCCGGAGGCATCCTAAGCAGATGCCCGAGCCACCTCAGCTGGTTCCTTTTGACGTGAAGGAGCAGCGGCTCTACTCCGAGCTCCTCCCGTGTGACTGAGCTCCTCACCCTATCTCTAAGGGTGCGCCCAGCCACTCTGCAGAGGAAACTCATTTCGGCCGCTTGTATCCGCGATCTTGTCCATTCGGTCATGACCCAGAGCTCATGACCATAGGTGAGGGTAGGAACGTAGATTGACCGGTAAATCGAGAGCTTTGCCTTTTGTCTCAGCTCCTTCTTTACCACAACGGACCGATACAGCGACCGCATCACTGCAGACGCTGCACCGATCCGCTTACTTGAACTCCTCCACTTGAGGCAAGGGCTCACCACCCACCCGGAGAGGGCAAACCACCTTTATCCGGTCGAGAACCATGGCCTCGGATTTGGAGGAGCTGATTCTCATCCCAGCCGCTTCACACTCGGCTGCAAACCGCCCCAGTGCCTGCTGCAGGTCCTGGCTCGAAGAAGCCATCAGGACAACATCATCTGCAAACAGCAGAGATGAGATCCTGTGGTTCCCGAACCAGACCCCCTCCAGCCCATGACTGCGCCTAGAAATTCTGTTCATAAATATAATGAACAGAACCGGTGACAAAGGGCAGCCCCGGCGGAGTCCAACATGCACCGGGAACAAGTCTGACTTACTGCCGGCGATGCGAACACAGCTCCTGCTCCGGTCATACAGGGACCGGACAGCCCTTAGCAAAGGGCCCCGGACCCCATACTCCCAGAGCACCCCCCAAAGGACACCACGTGGGACACGGTCGAATGCCTTCTCCAGATCCACAAAACACATGTGGACCGGTTGGGCAAACTCCCATGAACCCTCGAGCACCTGATGGAGAGTATAGAGCTGGTCCAGTGTTCCACGACCAGGACGAAAACCACACTGCTCCTCCTGGAGCCGAGGTTCGACTATCGGCCGGACTCTCCTCTCCAGTACCCTGGAATAGACCTTAGGAGTGTGATTTCCCTGTAGTTAAAACACACCCTCCGGTCCCCCTTTTTATACAGAGGGACCACCACCCCGGTCTGCCAGTCCAGCGGTACTGTCCCCGACCGCCACGCGATGTTGTAGAGACTTGTCAGCCAAGACAGTCCCACAACATCCAGAGACTTAAGGTACTCGGGACGGATCTCATCAACGCCTTGCCACCAAGTAGCTTGACAGCCACCTCAGTGACTTCGGCCAGGGTGATAGACGAGTCCGCCTCCGGGTCCCCAGTCTCGGCTTCCTCCTCGGAAGACGTGACAGTGGGATTGAGGAGATCCTCAAAGTATTCCTTCCACCGTCCGACAACATCCCCAGTTGAGGTCAGCAGCACTGCTTCCCCCTCCTGAGGCACCGAACGGTTTGCCAGAATTCCTTTGAGGCCGTCCGATAGTCCTCCTCCATGGCCTCCCCGAACTCCTCCCAACCCCGAGTTTTTGCCTCCACGACAGCACGAGCCGCGGCACCCTTGGCCCGCCGGTACCCGTCAGCTGCCTCAGGAGTCCCACAAGCCAACAAGGCTCGATAGGACTCCTTCTTCAGCCTGACGGCATCCCTTACTTCCGGTGTCCACCACCGGGTTCGGGGATTGCCGCCGCGACAAGCACCGCAGACCTTACGACCACAGCTACGAGCAGCCGCATCAACAATGGAGGTGGAGAACATGGCCCACTCGGAGTCCATGTCCCCAGCCTCTCCCCCGGGATCAGAGAGAAGCTCTCCCGGAGGTGCGAATTGAAGACCCCCCTGACAGAAGGCTCCGCCAGACGTTCCCAACAGAATCTCACGATACGCTTGGGCCTGCCAGGTCTATCCGGCTTCCTCCTCCAACCAGGTGGTGATCAGTTGACAGCTCTGCCCCTCTCTTCACCCGAGTGTCCAAAACACGCGGCCGGAGGTCAGATGACACGACTACAGAGTCGATCATCGACCTCCGACCTAGGGTGTCCTGGTGCCACGTGCACTGATTGGACACCCTTGTGTTTGAACATGGTGTTCGTTATGGACAAACTGTGGCTAGCACAGAAGTCCAATAACAAAAAAAACGCTCGGGTTCAGTTCAGGGAGCCGTTCCTCCCAATCACGCCCCTCCAGGTGTCACTGTCGTTACCCACATGGGCGTTGAAGTCCCCCAGGAGAACAACGGAGTCCCCGGGTGGGTGCACTGTCTAGTACCCCCCCCCAGGCACTCCAAGAAGGCCGGGTACTCTGCACTGCTGTTTGGCCCGTAGGCTGCCAAAACAGTGAGAGACCTGTCCCCGACCCGAAGGTGCAGGGACGCGACCCTCTCGTTCACCGGGGAGAACTCCAACACGTGACGGCTGAGCTGTGTGGCAATGAGCAGGCCCACACCAGCTCGCCGCCGCTCCCCGCGGGCGACGCCAGAAAAATGGAGAGTCCAGCCCCTCTCAAGAAGTTGGGTCCCAGAGCCCAAACTGTGCGTGGAGGCGAGGCCGACTATATCTAGTCGGTAACGCTCAACCTCCCGCACAAACAGAAAAACAAAGCTAGGACAGCTGTGAAGTTGCCTGTTGGACCCGAAAGTGACACCATCACTTAACAACTCTATATTCGCAAAGTGGCTTGTTTCAAGAATGTATTTCTTTACTAAGTATAAAGTATGTAATAAAACCACAATATATTTTAAGGTGCACTATGGAACCTTTCTGGTGGTCAGGCACCTGCTTGTCTAATAATGGCTGTAACAAAATATCATGTTGTTAATTGATCACCAGATATCTTTAAAATTATGTTTGTCTTGTCGCATGTTCAGGACAGCCTGCTGACTCGTCCAGCCTGTGGCCTATAGACAAGATGAAAGCATACTTCTGTTTGATTTAAACGACTGCAGCCTCAGCTCTCACAGGACGCCAACAGAGTCCTGACTAGTTACTACCAACTGCAAAGACAGAGCCAAGGACGCAACGCCCGCACCACCATCCGTATGCTGGAGAGCCTGAGCCGACTGGCCGAAGGTAGGACGGGCATCTAACATTTGTTTATAGTCATTTGATATTGGATATTAGAACTAAATGTAACTTCATTTTACCACCCATAGCACATGCCAAACTCATGTACAGGGAGACCGTCACAATTCAGGATGCTATCATGGCGGTTTCTGTCATGGAGTGCTCTATGCAGGTCAGAATTGGTGTTCTGCTTTTGTTTGCAACATATATTATTTTGCAGCATTAGCCTCTAATAATGATGCCAGTATTCAACTTGTTAGTTGAAAGAATTTCAAGCCATAAGATTAATATGGTAAGTTTGTTGAGCCAATTCATAATCAATAATGATTCCATATTTGTGGATCATAAGTTTGGATATTTCTTCCAGTATCTCCCATAGAGTTATATGAACTATTTCCTATTGACCACCGAGTTTAGGACACTGATATAAAATTATTTCTTGATGATTGTGCAAAACGCCTATTAATACTTCTTTGTTCTTGCCTCTAGGGCGGCGCTCTTCTTGGGAGTATGAATGCATTACTGACGTCTTTCCCTGAGGATCCCGTGGAGCAGTACAGGACTCAGTGCCAGCTCCTGTTAGAGGGACTCCACCTGCCCCAGCTGCTGCAGAAAGAGATGGACAGACTCTTAGCACACGCAGGCAGCTGAGGAACTTATGCATTAATACAGACATTTTATATTCATTTACAATAATCTGGGGTATTTTTACTCCCTATTTTAAATTGTATATATCATGACATACTGTAAAGAAGCTGTACACTATTTGATTAAGTTTGGGGCTTGGGGGAGGGGTGTGCGTGTTTCTTTTGGTGCAGAGTCTGCTACATGCTTTTTTCTCTATGGAGATGTGTATTTTTGTTTGACTGGAATGTTCCACACTATGGAATTTAAACATTTCTATATATCATCTATTTTCTTATGTTTCCTATTGCTAAAAAATACCTTGTTGAACATACATTCCTATTGTTAGACCCTTACCTCTCCATAGACCTGACCTGTAAAACCTGAAGATAGGTAGGTTTAATGCCATACTGTGAACCATTCTAGGTAAAGTAATAAGAGCTTTGACCAGAAAAAATATAAGATGATCATGCAAACTAAGTCAGTTCTTCTCAATAGCCAGGCCCTAGTTATTGCATTCAGACAACACCTCTGTTTGAGATGGAAAGCACAAAAAACATATTATGCGGTTCTATATGCATATAATGGAGGAACTGTATATATCTGAGCATGATTTACAAAGGAAGATTGATCCGTCTGTTTAGGACTAGAAAATTAATAAATCTGTTTTTCTCTGTAATTTCTCATCTTGCATCAGCATTATTGACTATTATGCTCTATGTACTGCTTCTTTAGCAGTTACAAGTGAAAAAAGACCTCCCTGCTCCAGGTTAAGTTGTGAATGAACAGAGTCAACAGTGAGAAGTGTGTGGGGAGGGGAAGTAAGCACACCCCAGCTTAAACTCCTACTCTCATGACTTGGCGTGGATTTGAGGTGTCCAACAATCTCAGCTCTGTCTCCCCTCCCCTCTCTGTGTGTTTAAAAGAGGCAGCAGAGGAGAGCTGCCTTCAGAGAAAACAATACTAACCACTAACCAACCACTATGGCTGAATCATGGATGGAACATTGTTGCAGCTCATAAAGAAGGAAACCAGCACGGGAGGAGCAGGTAGGCAGGACACATGATTTTAAAAAGACTGAAGTTTTGCCAGTTTAGTTTGTGGCTGTAAGATGTCATAAGCAATTGTTCATACAATTTAAATGACAGCAGCTAAATCCTAGCTGTTCACAAATAATATTACATCTAGAGACGCATAAATACTTTATATTGTAAAGACTTGTATTGTCTTTGGCACTGAAGTTTATTCTAGTCATTTTAATATTTCTGTGCCATTTGCTTCACATATGCGCAATCTGTACCTTAGGTGTGTGAAAATGAACAATCCTCAGAGGAGGAGGCCCTCATCCGCAGCGTCTTCAGGAACTATGTGCTGGAGCATCACTCTGAAGATATCACCCAGGTCATCACAGAGGCAGACCTGCACACTCACCATCCCATAATTGTCAATGCCATGAACCTATTTGAAGCAAACATGGAAGTAAGACCTCGTTAAAAACCTTTACGTAACCACGCTGAACTTGGCCGTGCTACAGTCCAGCTTGGTTGCAGGAACGACCCGTCTGCTCTTGATTGTTGTATAGTTTGTCTTTGTCTGCGTTGTGTTTTAATAATGGCCAGAAAACGGAGTGGTTATTTGCATTTAATCTGTACAATCATCAAAAACACTGGTCAGAACTCACAGCTCACACCGGAGAGCAGCACTCTACAAGGGTAACGAGTCAGTTAGCATGTACAAAAGTTAGCTTGTCATGACATGTAAATTAGTCCATTACTGTGTAATAAATCATGTGTAGCACAAAATATTTAGTCCCCAATAACATGAACAATGTGTACACCCAATTAGTGATTATATTATGAATGATTAACAGAAATACACAATCTACAGTGACAGAGCTAAAAGATAGTGACCCACCTCGTGCCCGACTCTCGTAAACTGGCAACGTGCTCACGATGCCAGGGGCACTTATAGCTACCGGTCACCAGCAGAGGGAGCTTCTCCATTAAATTACCTGAGCCCAATCAAAGTGATGACAAGTGGAACAGAATACCATTTAATCTCTGTTACATTTACTTACCTTTATATTCTATGAATTTGCTGTTTAAATTGAATGCTTTATTTTCATACAGGTTGGGGACTATTTTAATGTATATCCCAGGGACGTCTTGACTCTTTTTGACGAAGTTTTACAGCAAACTGCTCTGGAGCTTTCAAGAAATGGCCAGCAGAGGGGAGCAGAGCTGAGGCCAATGTGCACATTTCATGCACGGATCTCAGGTAAGGGTCAAACTACCTAAGATGCCTTTAATTGTTTATTTGCTGTAAAGGAAGTGAAAGCGGTGTTGTCAGAGGGGTTTGTTGCATATTTTTTTATTCATACAATATATTTCATTTCTAGATTCATTGTTATTTTTTTCATTGTATATATTCTGTTCATTGATTCTTTTAATTTTGAACTGAAGTAAATGTGTTTTTGCCTTTGTTTGACAGTTTGCTTAATAATAGCTATTTTGTGTTATTACAACAGGAATCTTTTTTTTTTTTTTTTTTTTACACTTTCTGGATTGTTTGCCAGCAGATTGCTGAAAGATTTAATGGGTCACTTTTCAAATTGGGTGTAGGAGATCTGTGTAAGTTCTAGCAGAGGTTTCCCAAAATTCTTTTATGTTTTTAAAAGTTCAAAATACAGGACTGTGGAGTGTCTTTTGTTCGACACATTGTTGTCAGCATTCACAAGATAGCCTTTTATATACTTATTTTGTATTACAGGGGGTTTAAAACGGCAACTAATTACTTTCAAGAGAATTTGTATTCACATGTATGTTTTTGTAGGTTTACCTGTATGTCCTGAGCTCACCAGAGACACTATCCCTAGATCCAGAGATGTGGGTCATTTTCTCTCAGTCACTGGCTCAGTCATTCGAACTAGTGATTCTAAGGTGGGCCGAATAAGATTGACTTCACTCAGTTACTCAAATTCTGGCTATATGTTTTGTTTCACTACAATAACCATATTAGCATTGTGAGCTACATTACACATTTTATTTGAGTTAAAATGTAATGAAAGATTATTTATTTGCAGACATCCATCAGGCGTCCTAGTACCACCTGATGGAGCTTGCGTGCCACAGTTTGAAAAAACACTGTACTATTTGATCCACTCATTATTATATTTCACGTTTACCACAGGATAGTTTTCAAACGAAGTCCTCTATTAACATAATCCTTTAACCGTGTAATGTGACTTGCATATAATGTCTGTGGGTGACGGTAAGCATATGAAGTGGAAATACTTATTCTTTGGGTTTTTTTGTTTTTCTTTTTGCGTTTGAAAGGTTCTGGAGTATCAGCGTGACTACATGTGTGCTAAGTGTCGTTACGTTTTTCAAGTCAATGCTGAATTTGACCAGTTCTACACTTTTGTGCCTCCTGTGACCTGTCCAAACCCTGAGCACTGCGAGTCCCACAAATTCAGCTGCCTCTCTGGAGACACAGAGCCCACCGCATGCAGAGACTACCAGGAGATCAAGATCCAAGAGCAGGTACAGCTATAAGTTGTGTTCACGGACAAGTGCGTATGTAACTGTATGTGAGATTTTTATTTTTATTTTTTTAAAGAAATATCCTTAATGGAAAGCCACAAATGATCAATGTTAATCTCATGGTTTAAAGTCTGGCTGAAAACAATCAGAGTTGAGAAGATGCTCACCTTTGTGCCAAATTTTGTTTCACATAGAAAGGCCCAGCAATTAGAGAGATATTAACCATATTAAAAACATTTCAATCTGACAGTTAAACAAAGCAAATTCTTCCCTAGAATTCTGAACTGTCTTCCTGCTCAGTTTAAACTATAGGATTCTGTTGTGATCTTGTAAATATAGCCAATTGCTCCTGACAAATCCAGATTCAGCGTTACACTTTATGATAACTAGGCATACTATATTTATCCCCATAAAGAAATATGTAAAATGCATTTGATCCATCCTTCAATGCCACTGGGGTAACCTGTCAGGAGCAATGGATGACTGTCTTTAAAAAAAACCTGTAGGACTGTCATGGTCATAACATATTAGGCCATTTTTAAGATTAGTATATAATAGTGTAAAATTGAATTGAATAGCTTCCCTTGTTTTGTGATGTTTGTGTCATTTTTCAAACGTAAATTGAAAAGTGTTGTAAATTAAATTAAAGATCATTTTATTTAAGTAATACAGAGGTATGAGCAATGGAAAAATATGGTGTGTGTAAGTGTGTGCACATAATACATACAGGTACATAATACAGTTATTTGAATATACACAAAGTCAGATACACATTTGAGCCAATTTAATATTTATTTTCCTTTTGAGACAATTTAATATGTATTTACCAATCCTTACAGCTATTTCATAAAGTAGCTGCAAGGATCAGGTTAACATACTGGTAGGCAAAAAGGGATTAATATCAAATTTCTTGAGTTATAAGACTATTAAACTGACAAACAGCAAAGTCATCTTATAGGCCCAGAAATCAGATAATCATTAGATTTAGTGTGTATGTGAGCAAAACAGGTGATTGTGTTGGTGGTTGGAGAGGCAGCAAAATGGTTGCCACATTTCTACCACTTCTAATCACTCACTCTTACAACACATACATTCATACAAAAGCCAGATTGGTGGTGTCTTGCCCAAGGACACATTTTTTAAGAAAAAAAAAAAAAGGGATTATAAGCAACCCTTATAATCCTATGTGTATTATAAGGGTTGCTTTTCTAGTCTTTTTTTCAAGTAGTTTCATGAGATGGTTTACCTAAACCTCCTTTAGATAAACCATCTCCTTTACAAGACAGATTATAGTTTCTTGACGCTCAGCGTTTGTCGCCCTGAGCTACATCTACTGTTTTGTAGGAAGCGCCAGGAATGAGACCCTTTCTGGCCTTTCGCAGTCTGGTGTTTTGCAATTTCATCCGTGCGATTTCTTCAGCAGCATCAAGACTTTTCAGTAACTGTGCAGCCAGCCAGTTGTCCTCCAGCTCTTCTATAACTCTAAAAATGTCTGTTTGAAAGTCTGTGAAGGTCTGTCTTGCACAAGTTTCAATTTTCTCATGTTGGATTCTCACTTGATCTTCCAGACTTGAGATTTTAGTTTGAAGTTTGGTGTTTTCCCCATTTCAGCAGTGCAGTTTCTTCAGCAGAGTCAAGACTTTTCAGTAACTGTGCAGCCAGTTTGTCCTCCAGCTCTTCTATAACTCTAAAAATGTCTTTTTGAAAGTCTGTGAAGTTCTCTCTTGCACTAGCTTCTCTATTTTCTCATTTTGGATTCTCACTTGATCTTCCAGACTTGAGATTTTATTTTGAAGTTTGGTGTTTTCCCATTTCAGCTGTGCAGTCTCTTCAGCAGCAGAGTCGAGACTTTTCAGTAACTGTGCAGCCAGTTTGTCCTCCAGCTCTTCTATAACTCCAAAAATGTCTCTTTGAAAGTCTGTGAAAGTCTCTCTTGCACAAGCTTCAATTTTCTCATTTTGGATTCTCACTTGATCTTCCAGACTTGAGATTTTATTTTGAAGATTGGTGTTTTCAACTTTTAGTTGATAAATCTCTTCAATGTAATCTTGATTTGTTATTTCTTGAGGCACCAAAATCTTCAGATCTTGAAAAGCTAGAGTCTGTCTATCAAAGTCAGTCACATTTTTGTTGGGATCATGATATGTCAATTTCAACTGCGTCATTTCTCCAGATAGACTGTTCCTGTCCTGCTGGGTGTTGGTATACTTTTCATTTTGTTCAGTTTGGATTTTGAAGTTCTTATTTAAATCTGTACCAACTAAATGCTTCAACTTGAAATTTTCATTTTTGGTTTCTTGCAGTTCTTGTTTCAGAAGACCAATTTCATTTTCAAGTGAAGATATTGCTGCATTGAGGTTCTGGTTTGCTAGTTTGTGCTGATTACTTTCCTCTTTTTGGATGCAGAGTTTTTCTTCCAGATCCCAAATAGTTTTCTTATGGATTTCCACTTCGCTGAGGTGTCTGTGGTTAAGTTTACAGTTCTCTTTTGTTGCCTGAAGATCGTGGACCACAATCCTCAGCTGTGAATTCCACCTCTGAGATTCACACAATGCTTCTTTAAGCTGAGCAATCTCCGCTTCATATATTTGTCTGTTTGGGCCCTCAAATCTTGGTTCAAAATATTTATGACCTCCTTGTGATTGGCCAGTATCATTTGGAGGTCCACCACGTCTCCTTGGGTCTCCTGGTTCAGCTCTCCAAGCTCCAAGTTTTCCACTTTGAGGCGCTGTAACTCTTTTTTTCATTTCCTCTTCTGAACAGTCGGTAGCCTTCCTGTGATCGTAGACTTGGCCATTCCTGTGTATTTGCTAAAGTTGTTGGTCAGTTTGGAGAGCTTACTGGGATTCTCTCTGTCTTTTCTGTCTTGGCCACACGCATCCATATCTGTCTCTGCTGAGTCATCATCGCAGAGCAAAAGTCCAGAATAATCCGTGAAATCTAGACTTGACTGACTCAGGGATGGTGAGAAGGACTCAGGATACTCAAACTCTGATATGAGTTCCTCTTGGAAAACTGTGTCGATGTCTTCCATTTCTTATCCTCTTTAAAGTTATTTGAAGTTGAGGAAAGAGTTGATAAGCTAAAATGAGTAGCAACTCTTCTTTGTCTGCTGTCTCTCTGCTGTGATTTTCTGTATCACTATTTGTGATATGAAATAATCAACTGTTAAACATCCAATATCCAGATGATGATGCAATAAAGCTTTGAGTGATGTCACATAGTTATTGTCATGGAAACCGGAATTCTTTGTTTACAGTCATAACATTCTAGACTGCGCTGCTAAAATGGAACACCTGTTACTATGACAACAACATATGGTTGCTAGGGAACAGTTATGAAATACATTTTTGACATATGTCACATGCTTCCCATGTCCAATCAGGAAGTGACAATTTATAAAGTAGATTGTCTGAATCATTCTTAATAAATTATTTGTTCATTTATGTATTTCATGCTTTATTAAAACTAATTAAGGTGTATTATTATAAAAAGGTAGCAGGTTCAGTTTAAACGATCTTTCTCCCCTCGTCTATTGAACATGTTTATGTCACTACAGGTCCAGCGGCTGTCAGTGGGCAGTATTCCACGCTCCATGCTCATTGCTCTGGAGGATGATTTGGTGGACTCTTGTAAATCAGGTAAAATTGTATTATCAGCGCAAAACTTTGTCTGAATGTTTATAATATTAGTTAATACATGCTTAAGTAAAATCATTAAGCTTTTAAAATATGGTGTGTTACGACCCAGCTCAGCTAGGGAAAAGGAGAAGTAACAAAACCAGATGTAAAATGGTAAAACTAAAGTTATAATTTATTTAAAAGGAATGTTTAAGCAAAAACTAACAAAAAGAGGCTCTGAACTGAGTAAATTTCAATGTGTAACTTAAAATTCAGCTAACAAAACAAAAGTACTTAAATTGCAAGAACACAAAAACAAACAATCGCACAAAAATCTAAGTTTCCAAGTTTTCAAAGTTCCAAAGTTCCAAAGTTCCACAGTTCCAAAGTGGCACACAGTCAAGACAGTCAAGAGTCTGGAGGGGCAGGGGGCGGGTCCTTTTAAAGTGTTGTTGCCACAGGTGGAAGGTCTTGATTGGCCAGGCCTCTTGATTGTTGGTCCAATCAGACGCAGGACTCTGCTGTCAATCAGCCACCAGCTGGAGCAAACCAGGAGAGGTCCAGGGAGGAGGAGCTGGGGGCATGGGGCCGTAACACTCTCCCCCTTAAATTACAAACCATTTGTAATACAAAAAACATAAGCCGTACTTGCATTCTAGCAAATCATTGCACTTATGACACACAATCCTAAACAAACTAGCAACTCACACCATCAGCTTTTCTGAAGAAAAAAAATACATTAAGAAAACGGACACAAGCAGAAAAAAAAACAAATTAACATTTTACCAATTTAATGAGGAGACTGGTCAAGAGTCTGGACACACTTAAATATAGATTTTAGCCAGGCGCTAAAAGTCTACAAACCTTGTTAATTTTTGAGAAATGTTGATGACAGTGGCTAAAGCAGACGGGAGTTCCTCTGAGCTGACTACAGCTCTGGTTATGAGGTATGGCCAAATCAGATGACAAGGAGGCTTGGTGGATGGATGGTGGTGGTCAACTTCCATACACAGTTTTTTATCTCTGCCATATGAAGATGAGATTTTGTCATACTCTGGGCTCTGAGGACAGGCTAGGGACCTTGCCCCAGAGGCTTGGGAATCATGGGGTTTTCTGGATGATCAGAAAAGTGCTGATGACAGGCTTTGCCAGGAGGGGGACCCACTAAACCATTTGAAATCCAAGACTCGGAATCAGAGTCAGGCTTTTGGGTAGTGTCAGTGACTAGGGTGGTTGAATCAGACTGAAACGAACTGACACCTACTGGTTTGGGTAGAGAGCGTTCTTTTCGTTTCAGGGCGGGGGGCAGTTGGCAATGAGGTGTGCAGATTTATGACAGTAGAAACATTTTCTTTGGGTTCTTGGCCTTTTCACTTTGCGTGATAAAGAAACAGGAATAGGTGAGGAACATTTGGGTGGAGTTACAGAGAAGTTTCTTTTGTGAATTAACATGAACTCATCAGCCAACATGGCAGCTTCAGAAAGGGTTTGGACCTTTTTCCCATTTAAATACAAAACAACAACGTTTAGGCAAACAGTGTTTAAAGTCCTCCAGCAAAATAAGCTCTCGGAAGGCACTGAAATCAGACACTTTAGCAGAAGTGCACCATTTATCTAAGAGTTTCCCCTTCTCTCTAGCAAACTGGGTATAGGAGTGACTTGGAACTTTGGAGTGATGTCTGAAATTTTGCCGGTAGGCCTCAGGTGCCAATTGATAGGCATTCAAAATTACAGTTTTAACAGTGTCGTAATTTAAACTTTCTTCAAATGGTAAAGCAGCCACAATTTCTTGAGCTTTACCACAGAGTTTGGACAGCAACAAAATGGACCACACATCGCAGGGCCATCTTAAGGCTGTTGCGATGCGCTCAAAGACTGCAAAATATGAATCAACATCACATTCTCCAAATGTGGGAACGAGTGAGATGTTGGTACTCACGTCAAAAGGTGCAGTAGACTGGAAGGTGGAAGGCAGGTTAGTGGCAGCCATAGAACCAGGCTGGACAACATGTGGGCCCGAGACTCAAGCTCGAGCTGTTTGAGCTTAATGGCCGTCTCAGCCTCAATCTCAAGTTTTCGAATTTGAAGTTCAAGCTGAGCCTTGCGCTCTCTCTCCTTGGCCTCGGACTCCATTTTGAGACGAGCCAAGTGCTCTTTGAGCCGAGCTCCGTCTCTGGGAGAACAGGAGGATGAGAAGGGCTGATGCAGAGGAAGAAAGGGCGGAGGGTTGGTCCGCACAGCAACCTCCACAGCACCCTCAGGTAACAGGCTCACGGTCCCACACGCACATTAGACCC
Source organism: Periophthalmus modestus (assembly GCA_019594935.1). NCBI lineage: Eukaryota > Metazoa > Chordata > Actinopteri > Gobiiformes > Gobiidae > Periophthalmus > Periophthalmus modestus. The sequence goes on along the minus strand of JAIEZT010001328.1, from coordinate 18,025,997 downwards.
CTCAAACACAAGGAAATTGCATTCCACCACCCTGTCCATGGTAGACCCAATCAAAATTAAAAGACTTGCCTATAACAGTCCAATTATATATGTTACAACTTTAGTGGGATAGGGTTAAAACGATCCCGGATGAGCCCCCAATTTGTTACGACCCAGCTCAGCTAGGGAAAAGGGGAAGTAACAAAACCAGATGTAAAATGGTAAAACTAAAGTTATAATTTATTTAAAAGGAATGTTTAAGCAAAAACTAACAAAAAGAGGCTCTGAACTGAGTAAATTTCAATGTGTAACTTAAAATTCAGCTAACAAAACAAAAGTACTTAAATTGCAAGAACACAAAAACAAACAAGTCTCAGAGTTAACCAAAGGTTTGCAAGGGTCAAAATTTCAAAGTCCAATTGCACAAAAATCTAAGTTTCCAAGTTTTCAAAGTTCCAAAGTTCCAAAGTTCCACAGTTCCATAGTTCCACAGTTCCACAGTTCCACAGTTCCACAGTTCCACAGTTCCAAAGTGGCACACAGTCAAGACAGTCAAGAGTCTGGAGGGGCAGGGGGCGGGTCCTTTTAAAGTGTTGTTGCCACAGGTGGAAGGTCTTGATTGGCCAGGCCTCTTGATTGTTGGTCCAATCAGACGCAGGACTCTGCTGTCAATCAGCCACCAGCTGGAGCAAACCAGGAGAGGTCCAGGGAGGAGGAGCTAGGGGCATGGGGCCGTGCAAATGGAGAGAAAAGCCTAATGTAATTACAAGGATCATATACCTTGGTTAAGCAGAAAAGACCAAGGCAAAGACCCTGAACCTTTGCTCTTATTCAGTGCAGCTAACGAAGGAATAACTTTTAATGTAAAGCACTTTGAATTATTTTATGTATGAATTGTGCTATACAAATAAACATGCCTTGCCTTTAATAAATTGCATTTCTACAATACTGGAAAGCCTCAAAAGTCATAATTTTAGAAAAAGATTTGTGTGTGTTTTGTAAGAAGAGCTTTTTTGTTTTTTTTTTTTTTCAAAAATGTAATATTTTTGGATTTCACAGTTGCACCTATTACCCAAATTGTGATTTCTATTGAGATACAGCCCTAATCACAGCAATACTATTACTGAAACGTGGGTATTGGTGCATGCCCAATCAATTACAATGACTGGTAGCTTGCTTGTCTCTTGTTTCTAGGAGATGATGTGACCGTCTATGGAATCGTGTGTCAGCGCTGGAGGCCTTTCACTGAGGGCTCTCGTTGTGACGTGGAGCTCATCCTTAAGGCCAACCACATTGAGGTGAACAACCAGCACACGGCCGCCTCTGTCCTGCTGGAGGAGGCCCACAGGGACATGGAGGACTTCTGGGGACACTTACAAGCTCAACCCTCTGGCTGGTGAGCACTTCAAGGCCATCCATATGCTACTACTGTATATGGCGGTTACTATTGTGGAGTTGGTTTTTAACGTGTTACTTCTCTGTAGGTAGGGACCAGATCTTGATGAGTTTTTGCCCGCAGATATTTGGGATGTATGTGGTCAAACTTGCTGTTGCTATGGTGATGGCAGGAGGCGTACAGAGGATAGATTCTACAGGAGGCAAAGTTAGAGGTACCATTCTGGATCTGGGTCTTTCTTTCTGATCATTATACCGTACCACTACCAATCAAAAGTTTGGATACACCTTCTCATTCAATCACAGATGTGTTTTGTCTGGGTCAGGGAATATCAAGGTTGTGTAAAGCAGTGATCAAAGCAAAGGCTGGCTATTTTGAAGAATCTAAAACATATTTAATGTTATTTCACACATTTTTGTTTACTACATTCATAGTTAAACAATTCTGTCTTTTCTAGGTGAGTGCCACATGCTTTTGGTGGGCGACCCGGGTACAGGGAAGTCTCAGTTTCTTAAGTATGCAGCAAAAGTCATGCCTCGTTCTGTGCTCACAGCTGGGATTGGGTCTACAAATGCAGGTATGCCCTTGTAATAATGCTAGTTTTCCCCCTGTTAAATATGATGTAAATGTTGGATTTATTCTTGTTCTTATAGGCCTGACTGTAGCAGCTGTAAAGGATGGGGGGAGACTGGCACTTGGAGGCGGGAGCTTTGGTCTTGTCCGACGGGGGGCTTGTGCTGCATAGATGAATTTAACAGTATCAAAGAACATGACCGCATCAGCATACATGAGGCTATGGAGCAGCAGTCCATCAGTGTTGCCAAAGCTGGGTATGACATGCCACAGATTGTGTATTGTAATTGTAATGTGTTTGCAACCCTGGTAATGTATATCCTTAGTACTTACAATGTCTCCTTCCAGTATGGTGTGTAAGCTGAACACCAGAACCACCATCTTGGCAGCCACCAACCCCAAAGGCCAGTATGACCCTGCCCAATCCCTGTCAGAGAATGTGGCCCTGGCCAGCCCTCTGCTCAGCCGTTTTGACCTGGTGCTGGTTCTGTTGGATAGCAGGAACGCCGAGTGGGACCGCACCATCTCCTCCTTCATATTGGAGGACAGAGGACGCCCAGGTGCTGCTGTTCTGTCCTATTTCACGTACTAGTATATAAAGAAAGTACTGTCATGGATGAGTGACCATTTGATGTAACAGTTCACTCTAAAGATAATGTATACTGTGATCTATAGAGTGTTAAGTGTGATGTCAGTACCAGATCCAAGAACTGTATTGTGGCAAAATTAAAACAGAAAAACAATGCTAGGACAGCTGTGAAGTTGCTTGTTGGACCCGAAAGTGACACCATCACTTAACAACTCTATATCCGCAAAGTGGCTTGTTTCAAGAATGTATTTCTTTACTAAGTATAAAGTATGTAACAAAACCACAATATATTTTAAGGTGCACTATGGAACCTTTCTGGTGGTCAGGCACCTGCTTGTCTAATAATGGCTGTAACAAAATATCATGTTGTTAATTGATCACCAGATATCTTTAAAATTATGTTTGTCTTGTCGCATGTTCAGGACAGCCTGCTGACTCGTCCAGCCTGTGGCCTATAGACAAGATGAAAGCATACTTCTGTTTAATTAAACGACTGCAGCCTCAGCTCTCACAGGACGCCAACAGAGTCCTGACTAGTTACTACCAACTGCAAAGACAGAGCCAAGGACGCAACGCCCGCACCACCATCCGTATGCTGGAGAGCCTGAGCCGACTGGCCGAAGGTAGGACGGGCATCTAACATTTGTTTATAGTCATTTGATATTGGATATTAGAACTAAATATAACTTCATTTTACCACCCCATAGCACATGCCAAACTCATGTACAGGGAGACCGTCACAATTCAGGATGCTATCATGGCGGTTTCTGTCATGGAGTGCTCTATGCAGGTCAGAATTGGTGTTCTGCTTTTGTTTGCAGCATATATTATTTTGCAGCATTAGCCTCTAATAATGATGCCAGTATTCAACTTGTTAGTTGAAAGAATTTCAAGCCATAAGATTAATATGGTAAGTTTGTTGAGCCAATTCATAATCAATAATGATTCCATATTTGTGGATCATAAGTTTGGATATTTCTTCCAGTATCTCCCATAGAGTTCCATCCATCCATCCATTTTCTTCCGCTTATCCGGGGCCGGGTCGCGGGGGCAGCAGTCTAAGGAGGGACTCCCAGACTTCCCTCACTCCAGACACGTCCTCCAGCTCCTCCGGTGGGACCCCAAGGCGTTCCCAGGCCAGCCGAGAGACATAGTCCCTGCAGCGTGTCCTGGGTCTTCCTCGGGGCCTCCTCCCGGTGGGACATGCCCAGAACACCTCCCTAGGGAGGCGTCCAGGAGGCATCCTGAGTAGATGCCCGAGCCACCTCAGCTGGTTCCTCTCAACGTGAAGGAGCAGCGGCTCTTCTCCGAGCCCCTCCCGTGTGACTGAGCTCCTCACCCTATCTCTAAGGGTGCGCCCAGCCACTCTGCGGAGGAAACTCATTTCGGCCGCTTGTATCCGCGATCTTGTCCTTTCGGTCATGACCCAGAGCTCATGACCATAGGTGAGGGTAGGAACGTAGATTGACCGGTAAATCGAGAGCTTTGCCTTTCGACTCAGCTCCTTCTTCACCACAACGGACCGATACAGCGACCGCATCACTGCGGACGCTGCACCGATCCGCCTGTCAATCTCGCGTTCCATCCTTCCCTCACTCGTGAACAAGACCCCGAGATACTTGAACTCCTCCACTTGAGGCAAAGGCTCACCACCCACCCGGAGAGGGCAAACCACCTTTCCGGTCGAGAACCATGGCCTCAGATTTAGAAGAGCTGATTCTCTCATCCCAGCCGCTTCACACTCGGCTGCAAACCGCCCCAGTGCCTGCTGCAGGTCCTGGCTCGAAGAAGCCATCAGGACAACATCATCATCTGCAAACAGCAGAGATGAGATCCTGTGGTTCCCGAACCAGACCCCCTCCAGCCCCTGGCTGCGCCTAGAAATTCTGTCCATAAATATAATGAACAGAACCGGTGACAAAGGGCAGCCCTGGCGGAGTCCAACATGCACCGGGAACAAGTCTGACTTACTGCCGGCAATGCGAACACAGCTCCTGCTCCGGTCATACAGGGACCGGACAGCCCTTAGCAAAGGGCCCCGGACCCCATACTCCCAGAGCACCCCCCAAAGGACACCACGGGGGACACGGTCGAATGCCTTCTCCAGATCCACAAAACACATGTGGACCGGTTGGGCAAACTCCCATGAACCCTCGAGCACCCGATGGAGAGTATAGAGCTGGTCCAGTGTTCCACGACCAGGACGAAAACCACACTGCTCCTCCTGGATCTGAGGTTCGACTATCGGCCGGACTCTCCTCTCCAGTACCCTGGAATAGACCTTACCGGGAAGGCTGAGGAGTGTGATTCCCCTGTAATTGGAACACACCCTCCGGTCCCCCTTTTTATACAGAGGGACCACCACCCCGGTCTGCCAGTCCAGCGGTACTGTCCCCGACCGCCACGCGATGTTGTAGAGACGTGTCAGCCAAGACAGCCCCACAACATCCAGAGACTTAAGGTACTCGGGACGGATCTCATCAACGCCCGGAGCCTTGCCACCGAGGAGCTTGCTAACCACCTCAGTGACTTCGGCCAGGGTGATGACGAGTCCGCCTCCGGGTCCCCGGCCTCGGCTTCCTCCTCGGAAGACGTGACAGTGGGATTGAGGAGATCCTCAAAGTATTCCTTCCACCGTCCGACAACATCCCCAGTCGAGGTCAGCAGCTCTCCACCCGCACTGTAAACAGTGTTGGTGAAGCACTGCTTCCCCCTCCTGAGGCGCCGAACGGTTTGCCAGAATTTCTTTGAGGCCGTCCGATAGTCCTCCTCCATGGCCTCCCCGAACTCCTCCCAACCCCCGAGTTTTTGCCTCCACGACAGCACGAGCCGCAGCACGCTTGGCCCACCGGTACCCGTCAGCTGCCTCAGGAGTCCCACAAGCCAACAAGGCCCGATAGGACTCCTTCTTCAGCCTGACGGCATCCCTTACTTCCGGTGTCCACCACCGGGTTCGGGGATTGCCGCCGCGACAAGCACCGCAGACCTTACGACCACAGCTACGGGCAGCCGCATCAACAATGGAGTGTGAGAACATGGCCCACTCGGAGTCCATGTCTCCAACCTCCCCCGGGATCAGAGAGAAGCTCTCCCGGAGGTGCGAATTGAAGACCCCCCTGACAGAAGGCTCCGCCAGACGTTTCCCAACAGACCCTCACGATACGCTTGGGCCTGCCAGGTCTATCCGGCTTCCTCCTCCGCCAGCGGATCCAACTCACAACCAGTGGTGATCAGTTGACAGCTCTGCCCCTCTCTTCACCCGAGTGTCCAAAACACGCGGCCGGAGGTCAGATGACACGACTACAAAGTCGATCATCGACCTCCGACCTAGGGTGTCCTGGTGCCACGTGCACTGATGGACACCCTTGTGCTTGAACATGGTGTTCGTTATGGACAAACTGTGGCTAGCACAGAAGTCCAATAACAAAACACCGCTCGGGTTCAGATCAGGGAGGCCGTTCCTCCCAATCACACGCCCCTCCAGGTGTCACTGTCGTTACCCACATGGGCGTTTGAGTCCCCCAGGAGAACAACGGAGTCCCCGGTGGGTGCACTGTCTAGTACCCCCCCCAGGCACTCCAAGAAGGCCGGGTACTCTACACTGCTGTTTGGCCCGTAGGCTGCCACAACAGTGAGAGACCTGTCCCCGACCCGTAGGCGCAGGGACGCGACCCTCTCGTTCACGGGGAGAACTCCAACACGTGACGGCTGAGCTGTGTGGGCAATGAGCAGGCCCCACCACCAGCTCGCCACCGCTCCCCGCGGGCAACGCCAGAGAAATGGAGAGTCCAGCCCCTCTCAAGAAGTTGGGTTCCAGAGCCCAAACTGTGCGTGGAGGCGAGGCCGACTATATCTAGTCGGTAACGCTCAACCTCCCGCACAAGCTCAGGCTCCTTCCCCCCCCCAGCGAGGTGACATTCCATGTCCCCAGAGACACTGGGGACACTGAAGTTTATTCTAGTCATTTTAATAGTCTCCATGTCCGGAGATCCGGTCGTCGGGGCCCCCGCCGTCGACTGCCGCCCGGATCTCTTAGCACCGGCCCCTTATGGATCCTCCCGCGGGTGGTGGGTCCACGTGAGGACGGCCCCACGTCGCTCCTTCGGGCTGAGCCCAGCCGGGCCCCGTGGGGAAAGGCCCGGCCACCAGGCGCTCGCTGTCGAGCACCCACCCCAGGCCTGGCTCCAGGGTGGGGCCCCGGTGACGCCGGTCCGGGCGACGTAACTGGCCTTTGAGTATTATTCATCATAAAGGGCTTCTGAACCGCTCTTGGTCTGACCCGTCCCCCTGGACCTGTTTGCCATGGGTGACCCTACCAGGGGCATAAAGCCCCCGACAACATAGCTCCCAGGATCATTCGGGCACTCAAACCCCTCCACCACGTTAAGGTGGCGGTTCAGGGAGGGGAGTTATATGAACTATTTCCTATTGACCACCGAGTTTAGGACACTGATATAAAATTATTTCTTGATGATTGTGCAAAATTGTGCCTATTAATACTTCTTTGTTCTTGCCTCTAGGGGGGCGCTCTTCTTGGGAGTATGAATGCATTACTGACGTCTTTCCCTGAGGATCCCGTGGAGCAGTACAGGACTCAGTGCCAGCTCCTGTTAGAGGGACTCCACCTGCCCCAGCTGCTGCAGAAAGAGATGGACAGACTCTTAGCACACGCAGGCAGCTGAGGAACTTATGCATTAATACAGACATTTTATATTCATTTACAATAATCTGGGGTATTTTTACTCCCTATTTTAAATTGTATATATCATGACATACTGTAAAGAAGCTGTACACTATTTGATTAAGTTTGGGGTTTGGGGGAGGGGTGTGTGTGTTTCTTTTGGTGCAGAGTTTGCTACATGCTTTTCTCTATGGAGATGTTATTTGTTTGATTGGAATGTTCCACACTATGGAATTTAAACATTTCTATATATCATCTATTTTCTTATGTTTCCTATTGCTAAAAAAATACCTTGTTGAACATACATTCCTATTGTTAGACCCTTACCTCTCCATAGACCTGACCTGTAAAACCTGAAGATAGGTAGGTTTAATGCCATACTGTGAACCATTCTAGGTAAAGTAATAAAGAGCTTTGACCAGAAAAAATATAAGATGATCATGCAAACTAAGTCAGTTCTTCTCAATAGCCAGGCCCTAGTTATTGCATTCAGACAACACCTCTGTTTGAGATGGAAAGCACAAAAAACATATTATGCGGTTCTATATGCTTATAATGGAGGAACTGTATATATCTGAGCATGATTTACAAAGGAAGATTGATCCGTCTGTTTAGGACTAGAAAATTAATAAATCTGTTTTTCTCTGTAATTTCTCATCTTGCATCAGCATTATTGACTATTATGCTCTATGTACTGCTTCTTTAGCAGTTACAGGTGAAAAAAGACCTCCCTGCTCCAGGTTAAGTTGTGAATGAACAGAGTCAACAGTGAGAAGTGTGTGGGGAGGGGAAGTAAGCACACCCCAGCTTAAACTCCTACTCCCATGACTTGGCATAGATTTGAGGTGTCCAACAATCTCAGCTCTGTCTCCCCTCCCCTCTCTGTGTGTTTTAAAAGAGGCAGCAGAGGAGAGCTGCCTTCAGAGAAAACAATACTAACCACTAACCAACCACTATGGCTGAATCATGGATGGAACATTGTTGCAGCTCATAAAGAAGGAAACCAGCACGAGAGGAGCAGGTAGGCAGGACACATGATTTTAAAAAGACTGAAGGTTTGCCAGTTTAGTTTGTGGCTGTAAAATGTCATAAGCAATTGTTCATACAATTTAAATGACAGCAGCTAAATCCTAGCTGTTCACAAATAATATTACATCTAGAGACGCATAAATACTTTATATTGTAAAGACTTGTATTGTCTTTGGCACTGAAGTTTATTCTAGTCATTTTAATATTTTCTGTGCCATTTGCTTCACATATGCGCAATCTGTACCTTAGGTGTGTGAAAATGAACAATCCTCAGAGGAGGAGGCCCTCATCCGCAGCGTCTTCAGGAACTATGTGCTGGAGCATCACTCTGAAGATATCACCCAGGTCATCACAGAGGCAGACCTGCACACTCACCATCCCATAATTGTCAATGCCATGAACCTATTTGAAGCAAACATGGAAGTAAGACCTCGTTAAAAACCTTTACGTAACCACGCTGAACTTGGCCGTGCTACAGTCCAGCTTGGTTGCAGGAACGACCCGTCTGCTCTTGATTGTTGTATAGTTTGTCTTTGTCTGCGTTGTGTGTTTTAATAATGGCCAGAAAACGGAGTGGTTCTTTGCATTTAATCTGTACAATCATCAAAAACACTGGTCACTGGTCAGAACTCACAGCTCACACCGGAGAGCAGCACTCTACAAGGGTAACGAGTCAGTTAGCATGTACAAAAGTTAGCTTGTCATGACATGTAAATTAGTCCATTACTGTGTAATAATTCATGTGTAGCACAAAATATTAGTTCCCCAATAACATGAACAATGTGTACACCCAATTAGTGATTATATTATGAATGATTAACAGAAATACACAATCTACAGTGACAGAGCTAAAAAGATAGTGACCCACCTCGTGCCCGACTCTCGTAAACTGGCAACGTGCTCACGATGCCAGGGGCACTTAAGCTACCGGTCACCAGCAGAGGGAGCTTCTCCATTAAATTACCTGAGCCCAATCAAAGTGATGACAAGTGGAACAGAATACCATTTAATCTCTGTTACATTTACTTACCTTTATATTCTATGAATTTGCTGTTAAATTGAATGCTTTATTTTCATACAGGTTGGGGACTATTTTGATGTATATCCCAGGGAAGTCTTGACTCTTTTTGACGAAGTTTTACAGCAAACTGCTCTGGAGCTTTCAGAAATGGCCAGCAGAGGGGAGCAGAGCTGAGGCCAATGTGCACATTTCATGCACGGATCTCAGGTAAGGGTCAAACTACCTAAGATGCCTTTAATTGTTTATTTTTGCTGTAAAAGGAAGTGAAAGCAGTGTGTTGTCAGAGGGGTTGGTTGCATATTTTTTTATTCATACAATATATTTCATTTCTAAGATTCATTGTTATTTTTTTCATTGTATATATTCTGTTCATTGATTCTTTTAATTTTGAACTGAAGTAAATGTGTTTTTGCCTTTGTTTGACAGTTTGCTTAATAATAGCTATTTGTGTTATTACAAACAGGAATCTTTTTTTTTTTTTTACACTTTCTGGATTGTTTGCCAGCAGATTGCTGAAAGATTTAATGGGTCACACTTTTCAAATTGGGTGTAGGAGATCTGTGTAAGTTCTAGCAGAGAGGTTTCCCAAAATTCTTTTATGTTTTTAAAAGTTCAAAATACAGGACTGTGGAGTGTCTTTTGTTCGACACATTGTTGTCAGCATTCACAAGATAGCCTTTTATACTTATTTTGTATTACAGGGGGTTTAAAACGGCAACTAATTACTTTCCAAGAGAATTTGTATTCACATGTATGTTTTTGTAGGTTTACCTGTATGTCCTGAGCTCACCAGAGACACTATCCTAGATCCAGAGATGTGGGTCATTTTCTCTCAGTCACTGGCACAGTCATTCGAACTAGTGATTCTAAGGTGGGCCGAATAAGATTGACTTCACTCAGTTACTCAAATTCTGGCTATATGTTTTGTTTCACTACAATAACCATATTAGCATTGTGAGCTACATTACACATTTTATTTGAGTTAAAATGTAATGAAAGATTATTTATTTGCCAGACATCCATCAGGTGTCCTAGTACCACCTGATGGAGCTTGCGTGCCACAGTTTGAAAAACACTGTACTATTTGATCCACTCATTTATTATATTTCACTTTACCACAGGATAGTTTTCAAAGGAAGTCCTCTATTAACATAATCCTTTAACCGTGTAATGTGACTTGCATATAATGTCTGTGGGTGACGGTAAGCATATGAAGTGGAAATACTTATTCTTTTGTTTTTTTTGTTTTTCTTTTTGCGTTTGAAAGGTTCTGGAGTATCAGCGTGACTACATGTGTGCTAAGTGTCGTTACGTTTTTCAAGTCAGTGCTGAATTTGACCAGTTCTACACTTTTGTGCCTCCTGTGACCTGTCCAAACCCTGAGCACTGCGAGTCCCACAAATTCAGCTGCCTCTCTGGAGACACAGAGCCCACCGCATGCAGAGACTACCAGGAGATCAAGATCCAAGAGCAGGTACAGCTATAAGTGTGTTCACGGACAAGTGCGTATGTAACTGTATGTGAGATTTTTTTTTTTATTTTTTTAAAGAAATATCCTTAATGGAAAGCCACAAATGATCAATGTTAATCTCATGGTTTAAAATCTGACTGAAAACAATCAGAGTTGAGAAGATGCTCACCTTTGTGCCAAATTTTGTTTCACGTAGAAAGGCCCAGCAATTAGAGAGATATTAACCATATTAAAAACATTTCAATCTGACAGTTAAACAAAGCAAATTCTTCCCTAGAATTCTGAACTGTCTTCCAGCTCAGTTTAAACTATAGGATTCTGTTGTGATCTTGTAAATATAGCCAATTGCTCCTGACAAATCCAGATTCAGCGTTACACTTTATGATAACTAGGCATACTATATTGATCCCCATAAAGAAATATGTAAAATGCATTTGATCCATCCTTCAATGCCACTGGGGTAACCTGTCAGGAGCAATGGATGACTGTCTTTAAAAAAAACCTGTAGGATTGTCATGGTCATAACATATTAGGCCATTTTTAAGATTAGTATATAATAGTGTAAAATTGAATTGAATAGCTTCCCTTGTTTTGTGATGTTTGTGTCATTTTTCAAACGTAAATTGAAAAGTGTTGTAAATTAAATTAAAGATCATTTTATTTAAGTAATACAGAGGTATGAGCAATGGAAAATATGGTGTGTGTAAGTGTGTGCACATAATACATACAGGTACATAATACAGTTATTTGAATATACACAAAGTCAGATACACATTTGAGCCAATTTAATATTTATTTTCCTTTTGAGACAATTTAATATGTATTTACCAATCCTTACAGCTATTTCATAAAGTAGCTGCAAGGATCAGGTTAACATACTGGTAGGCAAAAAGGGATTAATATCAAATTTCTTGAGTTATAAGACTATTAAACTGACAAACAGCAAAGTCATCTTATAGGCCCAGAAATCAGATAATCATTAGATTTAGTGTGTATGTGAGCAAAACAGGTGATTGTTGGTGGTTTGGAGAGGCAGCAAAATGGTTGCCACATTTCTACCACTTTCTAATCACTCACTCTTACAACACATACATTCATACAAAAGCCAGATTGGTGGTGTCTTGCCCAAGGACACATTTTTTAAGAAAAAAAAAAAAGGGATTATAAGCAACCCTTATAATCCTATGTGTATTATAAGGGTTGCTTTTCTAGTCTTTTTTTCAAGTAGTTTCATGAGATGGTTTACCTAAACCTCCTTTAGATAAACCATCTCCTTTACAAGACAGATTATAGTTTCTTGACGCTCAGCGTTTGTCGCCCTGAGCTACATCTACTGTTTTGTAGGAAGCGCCAGGAATGAGACCTTTCTGGCCTTTCGCAGTCTGGTGTTTTGCAATTTCATCCGTGCGATTTCTTCAGCAGCATCAAGACTTTTCAGTAACTGTGCAGCCAGTTTGTCCTCCAGCTCTTCTATAACTCTAAAAATGTCTGTTTGAAAGTCTGTGAAGGTCTGTCTTGCACAAGTTTCAATTTTCTCATGTTGGATTCTCACTTGATCTTCCAGACTTGAGATTTTAGTTTGAAGTTTGGTGTTTTCCCATTTCAGCTGTGCAGTTTCTTCAGCAGAGTCAAGACTTTTCAGTAACTGTGCAGCCAGTTTGTCCTCCAGCTCTTCTATAACTCTAAAAATGTCTTTTTGAAAGTCTGTGAAGTTCTCTCTTGCACTAGCTTCTATTTTCTCATTTTGGATTCTCACTTGATCTTCCAGACTTGAGATTTTATTTTGAAGTTTGGTGTTTTCCCATTTCAGCTGTGCAGTCTCTTCAGCAGAGTCGAGACTTTTCAGTAACTGTGCAGCCAGTTTGTCCTCCAGCTCTTCTATAACTCCAAAAATGTCTCTTTGAAAGTCTGTGAAAGTCTCTCTTGCACAAGCTTCAATTTTCTCATTTTGGATTCTCACTTGATCTTCCAGACTTGAGATTTTATTTGAAGATTTGGTGTTTCAACTTTTAGTTGATAAATCTCTTCAATGTAATCTTGATTTGTTATTTCTTGAGGCACCAAAATCTTCAGATCTTGAAAAGCTAGAGTCTGTCTATCAAAGTCAGTCACATTTTTGTTGGGATCATGATATGTCAATTTCAACTGCGTCATTTCTCCAGATAGACTGTTCCTGTCCTGCTGGGTGTTGGTATACTTTTCATTTTGTTCAGTTTGGATTTTGAAGTTCTTATTTAAATCTGTACCAACTAAATGCTTCAACTTGAAATTTTCATTTTTGGTTTCTTGCAGTTCTTGTTTCAGAAGACCAATTTCATTTTCAAGTGAAGATATTGCTGCATTGAGGTTCTGGTTTGCTAGTTTGTGCTGATTACTTTCCTCTTTTTGGATGCAGAGTTTTTCTTCCAGATCCCAAATAGTTTTCTTATGGGATTTCCACTTCGCTGAGGTGTCTGTGGTTAAGTTTACAGTTCTCTTTTGTTGCCTGAAGATCGTGGACCACAATCCTCAGCTGTGAATTCCACCTCTGAGATTCACACAATGCTTCTTTAAGCTGAGCAATCTCCGCTTCATATTTGTCTGTTTGGGCCCTCAAATCTTGGTTCAAAATATTTATGACCTCCTTGTGATTGGCCAGTATCATTTGGAGGTCCACCACGTCTCCTTGGGTCTCCTGGTTCAGCTCTCCAAGCTCCAAGTTTTCCACTTTGAGGCGCTGTAACTCTTTTTTCAATTTCCTCTTCTGAACAGTCGGTAGCCTTCCTGTGATCGTAGACTTGGCCATTCCTGTGTATTTGCTAAAGTTGTTGGTCAGTTTGGAGAGCTTACTGGGGATTCTCTCGGTCTTTTCTGTCTTGGCCACACGCATCCATATCTGTCTCTGCTGAGTCATCATCGCAGAGCAAAAGTCCAGAATAATCCGTGAAATCTAGACTTGACTGACTCAGGGATGGTGAGAAGGACTCAGGATACTCAAACTCTGATATGAGTTCCTCTTGGAAAACTGTGTCGATGTCTTCCATTTCTTATCCTCTTTAAAGTTATTTGAAGTTGAGGAAAGAGTTGATAAGCTAAAATGAGTAGCAACTCTTCTTTGTCTGCTGTCTCTCTGCTGTGATTTTCTGTATCACTATTTGTGATATGAAATAATCAAACTGTTAAACATCCAATCTCCAGATGATGATGCAATAAAGCTTTGAGTGATGTCACATAGTTATTGTCATGGAAACCGGAATTCTTTGTTTACAGTCATAACATTCTAGACTGCGCTGCTAAAATGGAACACCTGTTACTATGACAACAACATATGGTTGCTAGGGAACAGTTATGAAATACATTTTTGACATATGTCACATGCTTCCCATGTCCAATCAGGAAGTGACAATTTATAAAGTAGATTGTCTGAATCATTCTTAATAAATTATTTGTTCATTTATGTATTTCATGCTTTATTAAAACTAATTAAGGTGTATATTATTATAAAGTGGTAGCAGGTTCAGTTTAAACGATCTTTCTCCCTCCCTTTCCTCCCCTCGTCTATTGAACATGTTTATGTCACTACAGGTCCAGCGGCTGTCAGTGGGCAGTATTCCACGCTCCATGCTCATTGCTCTGGAGGATGATTTGGTGGACTCTTGTAAATCAGGTAAAATTGTATTATCAGCGCAAAACTTTGTCTGAATTTTATAATATTAGTTAATACATGCTTAAGTAAAATCATTAAGCTTTTAAATATGGTGTGTTACGACCCAGCTCAGCTAGGGAAAAGGAGAAGTAACAAAACCAGATGTAAAATGGTAAAACTAAAGTTATAATTTATTTAAAAGGAATGTTTAAGCAAAAACTAACAAAAAGAGGCTCTGAACTGAGTAAATTTCAATGTGTAACTTAAAATTCAGCTAACAAAACAAAAGTACTTAAATTGCAAGAACACAAAAACAAACAATCGCACAAAAATCTAAGTTTCCAAGTTTTCAAAGTTCCAAAGTTCCAAAGTTCCACAGTTCCAAAGTGGCACACAGTCAAGACAGTCAAAGAGTCTGGAGGGGCAGGGGGCGGGTCCTTTAAAGTGTTGTTGCCACAGGGTGAAGGTCTTGATTGGCCAGGCCTCTTGATTGTTGGTCCAATCAGACGCAGGACTCTGCTGTCAATCAGCCACCAGCTGGAGCAAACCAGGAGAGGTCCAGGGAGGAGGAGCTGGGGGCATGGGGCCGTAAAACACTCTCCCCTTAAATTACAAACCATTTGTAATACAAAAAACATAAGCCGTACTTGCATTCTAGCAAATCATTGCACTTATGACACACAATCCTAAACAAACTAGCAACTCACACCATCAGCTTTTCTGAAGAAAAAAAATACATTAAGAAAACGGACACAAGCAGAAAAAAAAACAAATTAACATTTTACCAATTTAATGAGGAGACTGGTCAAGAGTCTGGACACACTTAAATATAGATTTTAGCCAGGCGCTAAAAGTCTACAAACCTTGTTAATTTTTGAGAAATGTTGATGACAGTGGCTAAAGCAGACGGGAGTTCCTCTGAGCTGACTACAGCTCTGGTTATGAGGTATGGACCAAATCAGATGACAAGGAGGCTTGGTGGATGGATGGTGGTGGTCAACTTCCATACACAGTTTATCTCTGCCATATGAAGATGAGATTTTGTCATACTCTGGGCTCTGAGGACAGGCTAGGGACCTTGCCCCAAGAGGCTTGGGAATCATGGGGTTTTCTGGATGATCAGAAAAGTGCTGATGACAGGCTTTGCCAGGAGGGGGACCCACTAAACCATTTGAAATCCAAGACTCGGAATCAGAGTCAGGCTTTTGGGTAGTGTCAGTGACTAGGGTGGTTGAATCAGACTGAAACGAACTGACACCTACTGGTTTGGGTAGAGAGCGTTCTTTTCGTTTCAGGGCGGGGCAGTTGGCAATGAGGTGTGCAGATTTATGACAGTAGAAACATTTTCTTTGGGTTCTTGGCCTTTTCACTTTGCGTGATAAAGAAACAGGAATAGGTGAGGAACATTTGGGTGGAGTTACAGAGAAGTTTCTTTTGTGAATTAACATGAACTCATCAGCCAACATGGCAGCTTCAGAAAGGGTTTGGACCTTTTTCCCATTTAAATACAAAACAACACGTTTAGGCAAACAGTGTTTAAAGTCCTCCAGCAAAATAAGCTCTCGGAAGGCA
This sequence comes from Periophthalmus modestus, assembly GCA_019594935.1. NCBI lineage: Eukaryota > Metazoa > Chordata > Actinopteri > Gobiiformes > Gobiidae > Periophthalmus > Periophthalmus modestus. Next base: position 18,010,061 of record JAIEZT010001328.1, on the reverse strand, counting down.
CTGAAATCAGACACTTTAGCAGAAGTGCACCATTTATCTAAGAGTTTCCCCTTCTCTCTAGCAAACTGGGTATAGGAGTGACTTGGAACTTTGGAGTGATGTCTGAAATTTTGCCGGTAGGCCTCAGGTGCCAATTGATAGGCATTCAAAATTACAGTTTTAACAGTGTCGTAATTTAAACTTTCTTCAAATGGTAAAGCAGCCACAATTTCTTGAGCTTTACCACAGAGTTTGGACAGCAACAAAATGGACCACACATCGCAGGGCCATCTTAAGGCTGTTGCGATGCGCTCAAAGACTGTAAAATATGAATCAACATCACATTCTCCAAATGTGGGAACGAGTGAGATGTTGGTACTCACGTCAAAAGGTGCAGTAGACTGGAAGGTGGAAGGCAGGTTAGTGGCAGCCATAGAACCAGGGCTGGACAACATGTGGGCCCGAGACTCAAGCTCGAGCTGTTTGAGCTTAATGGCCGTCTCAGCCTCAATCTCAAGTTTTCGAATTTGAAGTTCAAGCTGAGCCTTGCGCTCTCTCTCCTTGGCCTCGGACTCCATTTTGAGACGAGCCAAGTGCTCTTTGAGCCGAGCTCCGTCTCTGGGAGAACAGGAGGATGAGAAGGGCTGATGCAGAGGAAGAAAGGGCGGAGGGTTGGTCCGCACAGCAACCTCCACAGCACCCTCAGGAGTAACAGGCTCACGGTCCACACGCACATTAGACCCCTCAACACCAAGGAAATTGCATTCCACCACCCTGTCCATGGTAGACCCAATCAAAATTAAAAGACTTGCCTATAACAGTCCAATTATATATGTTACAACTTTAGTGGGATAGGGTTAAAACGATCCCGGATGAGCCCCCAATTTGTTACGACCCAGCTCAGCTAGGGAAAAGGGGAAGTAACAAAACCAGATGTAAAATGGTAAAACTAAAGTTATAATTTATTTAAAAAAAATGTTTAAGCAAAAACTAACAAAAAGAGGCTCTGAACTGAGTAAATTTCAATGTGTAACTTAAAATTCAGCTAACAAAACAAAAGTACTTAAATTGCAAGAACACAAAAACAAACAAGTCTCAGAGTTAACCAAAGGTTTGCAAGGGTCAAAATTTCAAAGTCCAATTGCACAAAAATCTAAGTTTCCAAGTTTTCAAAGTTCCAAAGTTCCAAAGTTCCAAAGTTCCAAAGTTCCACAGTTCCACAGTTCCACAGTTCCACAGTTCCACAGTTCCACAGTTCCACAGTGGCACACAGTCAAGACAGTCAAGAGTCTGGAGGGGCAGGGGGCGGGTCTTTTAAAGTGTTTGTTGCCACAGGTGGAAGGTCTTGATTGGCCAGGCCTCTTGATTGTTGGTCCAATCAGACGCAGGACTCTGCTGTCAATCAGCCACCAGCTGGAGCAAACCAGGAGAGGTCCAGGGAGGAGGAGCTAGGGGCATGGGGCCGTGCAAATGGAGAGAAAAGCCTAATGTAATTACAAGGATCATATACCTTGGTTAAGCAGAAAAGACCAAGGCAAAGACCCTGAACCTTTGCTCTTATTCAGTGCAGCTAACGAAGGAATAACTTTTAATGTAAAGCACTTTGAATTATTTTATGTATGAATTGTGCTATACAAATAAACATGCCTTGCCTTTAATAAATTGCATTTCTACAATACTGGAAAGCCTCAAAAGTCATAATTTTAGAAAAAGATTTGTGTGTGTTTTGTAAGAAGAGCTTTTTTTTTTTTTTTTTTTTTTTTCAAAAATGTAATATTTTTTGGATTTCACAGTTGCACCTATTACCCAAATTGTGATTTCTATTGAGATACAGCCCTAATCACAGCAATACTATTACTGAAACGTGGGTATTGGTGCATGCCCAATCAATTACAATGACTGGTAGCTTGCTTGTCTCTGTTTTTTCTAGGAGATGATGTGACCGTCTATGGAATCGTGTGTCAGCGCTGGAGGCCTTTCACTGAGGGCTCTCGTTGTGACGTGGAGCTCATCCTTAAGGGCCACCCACATTGAGGTGAACAACCAGCACACGGCCGCCTCTGTCCTGCTGGAGGAGGCCCACAGGGACATGGAGGACTTCTGGGACACTTACAAGCTCAACCCTCTGGCTGGTGAGCACTTCAAGGCCCATCCATATGCTACTACTGTATATGGCGGTTACTATTGTGGAGTTGGTTTTTAACGTGTTACTTCTCTGTAGGTAGGGACCAGATCTTGATGAGTTTTTGCCCGCAGATATTTGGGATGTATGTGGTCAAACTTGCTGTTGCTATGGTGATGGCAGGAGGCGTACAGAGGATAGATTCTACAGGAGGCAAAGTTAGAGGTACCATTCTGGATCTGGTCTTTCTTTCTGATCATTATACCGTACCACTACCAATCAAAAGTTTGGATACACCTTCTCATTCAATCAATCACAGATGTGTTTTGTCTGGGTCAGGGAATATCAAGGTTGTGTAAAGCAGTGATCAAAGCAAAGGCTGGCTATTTTGAAGAATCTAAAAACATATTTAATGTTATTTCACACATTTTTGTTTACTACATTCATAGTTAAACAATTCTGTCTTTTCTAGGTGAGTGCCACATGCTTTTGGTGGGCGACCCGGGTACAGGGAAGTCTCAGTTTCTTAAGTATGCAGCAAAAGTCATGCCTCGTTCTGTGCTCACAGCTGGGATTGGGTCTACAAATGCAGGTATGCCCTTGTAATAATGCTAGTTTCCCCCCTGTTAAATATGATGTAAATGTTGGATTTATTCTTGTTCTTATAGGCCTGACTGTAGCAGCTGTAAAGGATGGGGGAGACTGGCACTTGGAGGCGGGAGCTTTGGTCTTGTCCGACGGGGGCTTGTGCTGCATAGATGAATTTAACAGTATCAAAGAACATGACCGCATCAGCATACATGAGGCTATGGAGCAGCAGTCCATCAGTGTTGCCAAAGCTGGGTATGACATGCCACAGATTGTGTATTGTAATTGTAATGTGTTTGCAACCCTGGTAATGTATATCCTTAGTACTTACAATGTCTCCTTCCAGTATGGTGTGTAAGCTGAACACCAGAACCACCATCTTGGCAGCCACCACCCCAAAGGCCAGTATGACCCTGCCCAATCCCTGTCAGAGAATGTGGCCCTGGCCAGCCCTCTGCTCAGCCGTTTTGACCTGGTGCTGGTTCTGTTGGATAGCAGGAACGCCGAGTGGGACCGCACCATCTCCTCCTTCATATTGGAGGACAGAGGACGCCCAGGTGCTGCTGTTCTGTCCTATTTCACGTACTAGTATATAAAGAAAGTACTGTCATGGATGAGTGACCATTTGATGTAACAGTTCACTCTAAAGATAATGTATACTGTGATCTATAGAGTGTTAAGTGTGATGTCAGTACCAGATCCAAGAACTGTATTGTGGCAAAATTAAAACAGAAAAACAAAGCTAGGACAGCTGTGAAGTTGCCTGTTGGACCCGAAAGTGACACCATCACTTAACAACTCTATATTCGCAAAGTGGCTTGTTTCAAGAATGTATTTCTTTACTAAGTATAAAGTATGTAATAAAACCACAATATATTTTAAGGTGCACTATGGAACCTTTCTGGTGGTCAGGCACCTACTTGTCTAATAATGGCTGTAACAAAATATCATGTTGTTAATTGATCACCAGATATCTTTAAAATTATGTTTGTCTTGTCGCATGTTCAGGACAGCCTGCTGACTCGTCCAGCCTGTGGCCTATAGACAAGATGAAAGCATACTTCTGTTTGATTAAACGACTGCAGCCTCAGCTCTCACAGGACGCCAACAGAGTCCTGACTAGTTACTACCAACTGCAAAGACAGAGCCAAGGACGCAACGCCCGCACCACCATCCGAATGCTGGAGAGCCTGAGCCGACTGGCCGAAGGTAGGACGGGCATCTAACATTTGTTTATAGTCATTTGATATTGGATATTAGAACTAAATGTAACTTCATTTTACCACCCCATAGCACATGCCAAACTCATGTACAGGGAGACCGTCACAATTCAGGATGCTATCATGGCGGTTTCTGTCATGGAGTGCTCTATGCAGGTCAGAATTGGTGTTCTGCTTTTGTTTGCAACATATATTATTTTGCAGCATTAGCCTCTAATAATGATGCCAGTATTCAACTTGTTAGTTTGAAAGAATTTCAAGCCATAAGATTAATATGGTAAGTTTGTTGAGCCAATTCATAATCAATAATGATTCCATATTTGTGGATCATAAGTTTGGATATTTCTTCCAATATCTCCCATAGAGTTATATGAACTATTTCCTATTGACCACCGAGTTTAGGACACTGATATAAAATTATTTCTTGATGATTGTGCAAAACGCCTATTAATACTTCTTTGTTCTTGCCTCTAGGGCGGCGCTCTTCTTGGGAGTATGAATGCATTACTGACGTCTTTCCCTGAGGATCCCGTGGAGCAGTACAGGACTCAGTGCCAGCTCCTGTTAGAGGGACTCCACCTGCCCCAGCTGCTGCAGAAAGAGATGGACAGACTCTTAGCACATGCAGGCAGCTGAGGAACTTATGCATTAATACAGACATTTTATATTCATTTACAATAATCTGGGGTATTTTTACTCCCTATTTTAAATTGTATATATCATGACATACTGTAAAGAAGCTGTACACTATTTGATTAAGTTTGGGGCTTGGGGGAGGGGTGTGTGTATTTCTTTTGGTGCAGAGTCTGCTACATGCTTTTCTCTATGGAGATGTTATTTGTTTGACTGGAATGTTCCACACTATGGAATTTAAACATTTCTATATATCATCTATTTTCTTATGTTTCCTATTGCTAAAAAAATACCTTGTTGAACATACATTCCTATTGTTAGACCCTTACCTCTCCATAGACATAGGTAGGTTTAATGCCATACTGTGAACCATTCTAGGTAAAGTAATAAGAGCTTTGACCAGAAAAAATATAAGATGATCATGCAAACTAAGTCAGTTCTTCTCAATAGCCAGGCCCTAGTTATTGCATTCAGACAACACCTCTGTTTGAGATGGAAAGCACAAAAAACATATTATGCGGTTCTATACGCATATAATGGAGGAACTGTATATATCTGAGCATGATTTACAAAGGAAGATTGATCCGTCTGTTTAGGACTAGAAAATTAATAAATCTGTTTTTCTCTGTAATTTCTCATCTTGCATCAGCATTATTGACTATCATGCTCTATGTACTGCTTCTTTAGCAGTTACAAGTGAAAAAAGACCTCACTGCTCCAGGTTAAGTTGTGAATGAACAGAGTCAACAGTGAGAAGTGTGTGGGGAGGGGAAGTAAGCACACCCCAGCTTAAACTCCTACTCCCATGACTTGGCATGGATTTGAGGTGTCAACAATCTCAGCTCTGTCTCCCCTCCCCTCGCTGTGTGTTTTAAAAGAGGCAGCAGAGGAGAGCTGCCTTCAGAGAAAACAATACTAACCACTAACCAACCACTATGGCTGAATCATGGATGGAACATTGTTGCAGCTCATAAAGAAGGAAACCAGCACGAGAGGAGCAGGTAGGCAGGACACATGATTTTAAAAAAGACTGAAGGTTTGCCAGTTTAGTTTTGTGGCTGTAAAATGTCATAAGCAATTGTTCATACAATTTAAATGACAGCAGCTAAATCCTAGCTGTTCACAAATAATATTACATCTAGAGACGCATAAATACTTTATATTGTAAAGACTTGTATTGTCTTGGCACTGAAGTTTATTCTAGTCATTTTAATATTTCTGTGCCATTTGCTTCACATATGCGCAATCTGTACCTTAGGTGTGTGAAAATGAACAATCCTCAGAGGAGGAGGCCCTCATCCGCAGCGTCTTCAGGAACTATGTGCTGGAGCATCACTCTGAAGATATCACCCAGGTCATCACAGAGGCAGACCTGCACACTCACCATCCCATAATTGTCAATGCCATGAACCTATTTGAAGCAAACATGGAAGTAAGACCTCGTTAAAAACCTTTACGTAACCACGCTGAACTTGGCCGTGCTACAGTCCAGCTTGGTTGCAGGAACGACCCGTCTGCTCTTGATTGTTGTATAGTTTGTCTTTGTCTGCGTTGTGTTTTAATAATGGCCAGAAAACGGAGTGGTTCTTTGCATTTAATCTGTACAATCATCAAAAACACTGGTCAGAACTCACAGCTCACACCGGAGAGCAGCACTCTACAAGGGTAACGAGTCAGTTAGCATGTACAAAAGTTAGCTTGTCATGACATGTAAATTAGTCCATTACTGTGTAATAATTCATGTGTAGCACAAAATATTAGTTTTCCCCATAACATGAACAATGTGTACACCCAATTAGTGATTATATTATGAATGATTAACAGAAATACACAATCTACAGTGACAGAGCTAAAAGATAGTGACCCACCTCGTGCCCGACTCTCGTAAACTGGCAACGTGCTCACGATGCCAGGGGCACTTATAGCTACCGGTCACCAGCAGAGGGAGCTTCTCCATTAAATTACCTGAGCCCAATTAAAGTGATGACAAGTGGAACAGAATACCATTTAATCTCTGTTACATTTACTTACCTTTATATTCTATGAATTTGCTGTTAAATTGAATGCTTTATTTTCATACAGGTTGGGGACTATTTTAATGTATATCCCAGGGAAGTCTTGACTCTTTTTGACGAAGTTTTACAGCAAACTGCTCTGGAGCTTTCAAGAAATGGCCAGCAGAGGGGAGCAGAGCTGAGGCCAATGTGCACATTTCATGCACGGATCTCAGGTAAGGGTCAAACTACCTAAGATGCCTTTAATTGTTTATTTGCTGTAAAAGGAAGTGAAAGCAGTGTTGTCAGAGGGGTTGGTTGCATATTTTTTTATTCATACAATATATTCATTTCTAAGATTCATTGTTATTTTTTTCATTGTATATATTCTGTTCATTGATTCTTTTAATTTTGAACTGAAGTAAATGTGTTTTTGCCTTTGTTTGACAGTTTGCTTAATAATAGCTATTTGTGTTATTACAACAGGAATCTTTTATTTTTTTTTTTTACACTTTTGGATTGTTTGCCAGCAGATTGCTGAAAGATTTAATGGGTCACTTTTCAAATTGGGTGTAGGAGATCTGTGTAAGTTCTAGCAGAGGTTCCCAAAATTCTTTTATGTTTTTAAAAGTTCAAAATACAGGACTGTGGAGTGTCTTTTGTTCGACACATTGTTGTCAGCATTCACAAGATAGCCTTTTATACTTATTTTGTATTACAGGGGGTTTTAAAACGGCAACTAATTACTTTCCAAGAGAATTTGTATTCACATGTATGTTTTTTGTAGGTTTACCTGTATGTCCCTGAGCTCACCAGAGACACTATCCCTAGATCCAGAGATGTGGGTCATTTTCTCTCAGTCACTGGCACAGTCATTCGAACTAGTGATTCTAAGGTGGGCCGAATAAGATTGACTTCACTCAGTTACTCAAATTCTGGCTATATGTTTTGTTTCACTACAATAACCATATTAGCATTGTGAGCTACATTACACATTTTATTTGAGTTAAAATGTAATGAAAGATTATTTATTTGCCAGACATCCATCAGGTGTCCTAGTACCACCTGATGGAGCTTGCGTGCCACAGTTTGAAAAACACTACTATTTGATCCACTCATTTATTATATTTCACTTTACCACAGGATAGTTTTCAAACAAAGTCCTCTATTAACATAATCCTTTAAACCGTGTAATGTGACTTGCATATAATGTCTGTGGGTGACGGTAAGCATATGAAGTGGAAATACTTATTCTTTGGGTTTTTGTGTTTTTCTTTTTGCGTTTGAAAGGTTCTGGAGTATCAGCGTGACTACATGTGTGCTAAGTGTCGTTACGTCTTTCAAGTCAGTGCTGAATTTGACCAGTTCTACACTTTTGTGCCTCCTGTGACCTGTCCAAACCCTGAGCACTGCGAGTCCCACAAATTCAGCTGCCTCTCTGGGAGACACAGAGCCCACCGCATGCAGAGACTACCAGGAGATCAAGATCCAAGAGCAGGTACAGCTATAAGTTGCGTTCACGGACAAGTGCGTATGTAACTGTATGTGAGATTTTTATTTTTTTTTTTTTTAAAAAATATCCTTAATGGAAAGCCACAAATGATCAATGTTAATCTCATGGTTTAAAGTCTGACTGACAACAATCAGAGTTGAGAAGATGCTCACCTTTGTGCCAAATTTTGTTTCACGTAGAAAGGCCCAGCAATTAGAGAGATATTAACCATATTAAAAACATTGCAATCTGAAAGTTAAACAAAGCAAATTCTTCCCTAGAATTCTGAACTGTCTTCCAGCTCAGTTTTAAACTATAGGATTCTGTTGTGATCTTGTAAATATAGCCAATTGCTCCTGACAAATCCAGATTCAGCGTTACACTTTATGATAACTAGGCATACTATATTTATCCCCATAAAGAAATATGTAAAATGCATTTGATCCATCCTTCAATGCCACTGGGGTAACCTGTCAGGAGCAATGGATGACTGTCTTTAAAAAAAACCTGTAGGATTGTCATGGTCATAACATATTAGGCCATTTTTAAGATTGGTATATAATAGTGTAAAGTTGAATTGAATAGCTTCCCTTGTTTGTGATGTTTGTGTCATTTTTCAAACGTAAATTGAAAAGTGTTGTAAATTAAATTAAAGATCATTTTATTTAAGTAATACAGAGGTATGAGCAATGGAAAATATGGTGTGTGTAAGTGTGTGCACATAATACATACAGGTACATAATACAGTTATTTGAATATACACAAAGTCAGATACACATTTGAGCCAATTTATATATTATTTTCCTTTTGAGACAATTTAATATGTATTTACCAATCCTTACAGCTATTTCATAAAGTAGCTGCAAGGATCAGGTTAACATACTGGTAGGCAAAAAGGGATTATTATCAAATTTCTTGAGTTATAAGACTATTAAACTGACAAACAGCAAAGTCATCTTGTAGGCCCAGAAATCAGATAATCATTAGATTTAGTGTGTATGTGAGCAAAACAGGTGATTGTTGGTGGTTGGAGAGGCAGCAAAATGGTTGCCACATTTCTACCACTTCTAATCACTCACTCTTACAACACATACATTCATACAAAAGCCAGATTGGTGGTGTCTTGCCCAAGGACACATTTTTTAAGAAAAAACAAGGGATTATAAGCAACCCTTATAATCCTATGTGTATTATAAGGGTTGCTTTTCTAGTCTTTTTTCAAGTAGTTTCATGAGATGGTTTACCTAAACCTCCTTTACATAAACCATCTCCTTTACAAGACAGATTATAGTTTCTTGACGCTCAGCGTTTGTCGCCCTGAGCTACATCTACTGTTTTTGTAGGAAGCGCCAGGAATGAGACCTTTCTGGCCTTTCGCAGTCTGGTTTTTGCAATTTCATCCGTGCGATTTTCTTCAGCAGCATCAAGACTTTTCAGTAACTGTGCAGCCAGTTTGTCCTCCAGCTCTTCTATAACTCTAAAAATGTCTGTTTGAAAGTCTGTGAAGGTCTGTCTTGCACAAGTTTCAATTTTCTCATGTTGGATTCTCACTTGATCTTCCAGACTTGAGATTTTAGTTTGAAGTTTGGTGTTTTCCCATTTCAGCTGTGCAGTTTCTTCAGCAGAGTCAAGACTTTTCAGTAACTGTGCAGCCAGTTTGTCCTCCAGCTCTTCTATAACTCTAAAAATGTCTTTTTGAAAGTCTGTGAAGTTCTCTCTTGCAGAAGCTTCTATTTTCTCATTTTGGATTCTCACTTGATCTTCCAGACTTGAGATTTTATTTTGAAGTTTGGTGTTTTTCCCATTTCAGCTGTGCAGTCTCTTCAGCAGAGTCGAGACTTTTCAGTAACTGTGCAGCCAGTTTGTCCTCCAGCTCTTCTATAACTCCAAAAATGTCTCTTTGAAAGTCTGTGAAAGTCTCTCTTGCACAAGCTTCAATTTTCTCATTTTGGATTCTCACTTGATCTTCCAGACTTGAGATTTTATTTTGAAGATTGGTGTTTTCAACTTTTAGTTGATAAATCTCTTCAATATAATCTTGATTTGTAATTTTTTGAGGCACCAAAATCTTCAGATCTTGAAAAGCTAGAGTCTGTCTATCAAAGTCAGTCACATTTTTGTTGGGATCATGATATGTCAATTTCAACGCGTCATTTCTCCAGATAGACTGTTCCTGTCCTGCTGGGTGTTGGTATACTTTTCATTTTGTTCAGTTTGGATTTTGAAGTTCTTATTTAAATCTGTACCAACTAAATGCTTCAACTTGAAATTTTCGTTTTTGGTTTCTTGCAGTTCTTGTTTCAGAAGACCAATTTCATTTTCAAGTGAAGATATTGCTGCATTGAGGTTCTGGTTTGCTAGTTTGTGCTGATTACTTTCCTCTTTTTGGATGCAGAGTTGTTCTTCCAGATCCCAAATAGTTTTCTTTTGGATTTCCACTTCACTGAGGTGTCTGTGGTTAAGCTTACAGTTCTCTTTTGTTGCCTGAAGATCGTGGACCACAATCCTCAGCTGTGAATTCCACCTCTGAGATTCACACAATGCTTCTTTAAGCTGAGCAATCTCCGCTTCATATTTGTCTGTTTGGGCCCTCAAATCTTGGTTCAAAATATTTATGACCTCCTTGTGATTGGCCAGTATCATTTGGAGGTCCACCACGTCTCCTTGGGTCTCCTGGTTCAGCTCTCCAAGCTCCAAGTTTTCCACTTTGAGGCGCTGTAACTCTTTTTTCAATTTCCTCTTCTGAACAGTCGGTAGCCTTCCTGTGATCTTAGACTTGGCCATTCCTGTGTATTTGCTAAAGTTGTTGGTCAGTTTGGAGAGCTTACTGGGATTCTCTCGGTCTTTTCTGTCTTGGCCACACGCATCCATATCTGTCTCTGCTGAGTCGTCATCGCAGAGCAAAAGTCCAGAATAATCCGTGAAATCTAGACTTGACTGACTCAGGGATGGTGAGAAGGACTCAGGATACTCAAACTCTGATTTGAGTTCCTCTTGGAAAACTGTGTCGATGTCTTCCATTTCTTATCCTCTTTAAAGTTATTTGAAGTTGAGGAAAGAGTTGATAAGCTAAAATGAGTAGCAACTCTTCTTTGTCTGCTGTCTCTCTGCTGTGATTTTCTGTATCACTATTTGTGATATGAAATAATCAAACTGTTTAACATCCAATCTCCAGATGATGATGCAATAAAGCTTTGAGTGATGTCACATAGTTATTGTCATGGAAACCGGAATTCTTTGTTTACAGTCATAACATTCTAGACTGCGCTGCTAAAATGGAACACCTGTTACTATGGCAACAACATATGGTTGCTACGGAACAATTATGAAATACATTTTTGACATATGTCACATGCTTCCCATGTCCAATCAGGAAGTGACAATTTATAAAGTAGATTGTCTGAATCATTCTTAATAAAGTATTTGTTCATTTATGTATTTCATGCTTTATTAAAGCTAATTAAGGTGTATTATTATAAAGTGGTAGCAGGTTCAGTTTAAACGATCTTTCTCCCCTCGTCTATTGAACATGTTTATGTCACTACAGGTCCAGCGGCTGTCAGTGGGCAGTATTCCACGCTCCATGCTCATTGCTCTGGAGGATGATTTGGTGGACTCTTGTAAATCAGGTAAAATTATATTATCAGTGCAAAACTTTGTCTGAATGGTTATAATATTAGTTAATACATGCTTAAGTAAAATCATTAAGCTTTTAAAATAACGTGTGTGCAAACTGAGAGAAAAGCCTAATGTAATTACAAGGATCATATACCTTGGTTAAGCAGAAAAGACCAAGGCACTACATAGACCCTGAACCTTTGCTCTTATTCAGTGCAGCTAACGAAGGAATAACTTTTAATGTAAAGCACTTTGAATTGTTTTATGTATGAATTGTGCTATACAAATAAACATGCCTTGGCTTTAATAAATTGCATTTCTACAATATACTGGAAAGTCTCAAAAGTCATAATTTTAGAAAAAGATTTGGTGTGTTTTTTGTAAGAAGAGCTTTTTTTTTTTTTTTTTTTTTTTTTTTTTTCTTTTTCAAAAATGTAATATTTTTGGATTTCACAGATGGACCTATTACCCAAATTGTGATTTCTATTGAGATGCAGCCCTAATCACAGCAATACTATTACTGAAACGTGGGTATTGGTGCATGCCCAATCAATTACAATGACTGGTAGCTTGCTTGTCTCTTGTTTCTAGGAGATGATGTGACCGTCTATGGAATCATGTGTCAGCGCTGGAGGCCTTTCACTGAGGGCTCTCGTTGTGACGTGGAGCTCATCCTTAAGGCCAACCACATTGAGGTGAAACAACCAGCATACGGCCGCCTCTGTCCTGCTGGAGGAGGCCCACAGGGACATGGAGGACTTCTGGGACACTTACAAGCTCAACCCTCTGGCTGGTGAGCACTTCAAGGCGCATCCATATGCTACTACTGTATATGGCGGTTACTATCGTGCAGTTGGTTTTTAACGTGCTACTTTTCTGTAGGTAGGGACCAGATCTTGATGAGTTTTTGCCCGCAGATATTTGGGATGTATGTGGTCAAACTTGCTGTTGCTATGGTGATGGCAGGAGGCGTACAGAGGATAGATTCTACAGGAGGCAAAGTTAGAGGTACCATTCTGGATCTGGTCTGCCAGAATTCCTTTGAGGCCGTCCGATAGTCCTCCTCCATGGCCTCCCCGAACTCCTCCCAACCCCGAGTTTTTGCCTCCACGACAGCACGAGCCGCGGCACCCTTGGCCCGCCGGTACCCGTCAGCTGCCTCAGGAGTCCCACAAGCCAACAAGGCTCGATAGGACTCCTTCTTCAGCCTGACGGCATCCCTTACTTCCGGTGTCCACCACCGGGTTCGGGGATTGCCGCCGCGACAAGCACCGCAGACCTTACGACCACAGCTACAAGCAGCCGCATTAACAATGGAGGTGGAGAACATGGCCCACTCGGAGTCCATGTCCCCAGCCTCCCCCGGGATCAGAGAGAAGCTCTCCCGGAGGTGCGAATTGAAGACCCCCCTGACAGAAGGCTCCGCCAGACATTCCCAACAGAATTTATTTATTTATTTATTATTATTTTTTTTTTTTTCAGGGACACTGCACATTAATAAACATTTACATGTAAATGTGCCAGAATTAGCCCGAGGGCTATTTTTCATCTGTAGTCCCGGGCCAGATGTAAAATGCCAACCTGTTGGAGGTAAAATACAATAGAATAAAAACAAGGTTATTATTTACACTCTAAAATCATACAACTCCATTCTTAGTCATAAAATCACATTCAGCCACATACATTCATTTTCAGCCACAAACACAACATACCATTGTCTACATACACATACACAGACACAAACAGACATACAACAAAACTCAAACACAGGCAGGATGGAGACAGGGGCATCGAGAGGTGGATGTTAGTGGTGACAAGACTGATTTTCAATTAACCATTTCTTTAACTGTAATTTAAATGATGTGTAAGTGGGGAGGCTTCTGATTGTGGTGGGGGTGGTGTTCCAGTCATGGGCAGCTTTCACAGAGAAGGTGGTTTGGCCAAAGAGACTTTTTCTGAGTGGGATGATGCAGTCCCCTCTCGATGCCCCTCTGGTTTGTTTGTGGTCAGAGGTCCTGATGTGAATAAACTGTGTGAGTGGAGGAGATGACAAGCCATGAATGATTTTATATGTGAGACAGAGATGAGCGTTTTTGACCATGTTTTCCCAGTTCAGTAGATTGTGTTTTTGGAGGATTGGACAGTGGTGATAAGAGTGTGGTTTCCGATCGAGAGTTTTGATGGTCCGTTTATAGAGAGTGAGAATCTCACGATACGCTTGGGCCTGCCAGGTCTATCCGGCTTCCTCCTCCAACCAGGTGGTGATCAGTTGACAGCTCTGCCCCTCTCTTCACCCGAGTGAAGAGAGGGGCAGAAACACGCGGCCGGAGGTCAGATGACACGACTACAGAGTCGATCATCGACCTCCGACCTAGGGTGTCCTGGTGCCACGTGCACTGATTGGACACCCTTGTGTTTGAACATGGTGTTCGTTATGGACAAACTGTGGCTAGCACAGAAGTCCAATAACAAAAAAACGCTCGGGTTCAGATCAGGGAGGCCGTTCCTCCCAATCACACCCCTCCAGGTGTCACTGTCTTTGCCCACATGGGCGTTGAAGTCCCCCAGGAGAACAACGGAGTCCCCGGTGGGTGCACTGTCTAGTACCCCCCCCCCAGGCACTCCAAGAAGGCCGGGTACTCTGCACTGCTGTTTGGCCCGTAGGCTGCCACAACAGTGAGAGACCTGTCCCCGACCCGAAGGTGCAGGGACGCGACCCTCTCGTTCACCGGGGAGAACTCCAACACGTGACGGCTGAGCTGTGGGGCAATGAGCAGGCCCACACCAGCTCGCCGCCGCTCCCCGCGGGCGACGCCAGAAAAATGGAGAGTCCAGCCCCTCTCAAGAAGTTGGGTTCCAGAGCCCAAACTGTGCGTGGAGGCGAGGCCGACTATATCTAGTCAGTAACGCTCAACCTCCCGCACAAACAGAAAAACAAAGCTAGGACAGCTGTGAAGTTGCCTGTTGGACCCGAAAGTGACACCATCACTTAACAACTCTATATTCGCAAAGTGGCTTGTTTCAAGAATGTATTTTCTTACTAAGTATAAAGTATGTAATAAAACCACAATATATTTTAAGGTGCACTATGGAACCTTTATGGTGGTCAGGCACCTACTTGTCTAATAATGGCTGTAACAAAATATCATGTTGTTAATTGATCACCAGATATCTTTAAAATTATGTTTGTCTTGTCGCATGTTCAGGACAGCCTGCTGACTCGTCCAGCCTGTGGCCTATAGACAAGATGAAAGCATACTTCTGTTTGATTAAACGACTGCAGCCTCAGCTCTCACAGGACGCCAACAGAGTCCTGACTAGTTACTACCAACTGCAAAGACAGAGCCAAGGACGCAACGCCCGCACCACCATCCGTATGCTGGAGAGCCTGAGCCGACTGGCCGAAGGTAGGACGGGCATCTAACATTTGTTTATAGTCATTTGATATTGGATATTAGAACTAAATGTAACTTAATTTTACCACCCCATAGCACATGCCAAACTCATGTACAGGGAGACCGTCACAATTCAGGATGCTATCATGGCGGTTTCTGTCATGGAGTGCTCTATGCAGGTCAGAATTGGTGTTCTGCTTTTGTTTGCAACATATATTATTTTGCAGCATTAGCCTCTAATAATGATGCCAGTATTCAACTTATTAGTTGAAAGAATTTCAAGCCATAAGATTAATATGGTAAGTTTGTTGAGCCAATTCATAATCAATAATGATTCCATATTTGTGGATCATAAGTTTGGATATTTCTTCCAATATCTCCCATAGAGTTATATGAACTATTTCCTATTGACCACCGAGTTTAGGACACTGATATAAAATTATTTCTTGATGATTGTGCAAAAAGCCTATTAATACTTCTTTGTTCTTGCCTCTAGGGCGGCGCTCTTCTTGGGAGTATGAATGCATTACTGACGTCTTTCCCTGAGGATCCCGTGGAGCAGTACAGGACTCAGTGCCAGCTCCTGTTAGAGGGACTCCACCTGCCCCAACTGCTGCAGAAAGAGATGGACAGACTCTTAGCACACGCAGGCAGCTGAGGAACTTATGCATTAATACAGACATTTTATATTCATTTACAATAATCTGGGGTATTTTTACTCCCTGTTTTAAATTGTATATATCATGACATACTGTAAAGAAGCTGTACACTATTTGATTAAGTTTGGGGGCTTGGGGGAGGGGTGTGTGTGTGTTTTTTTTGGTGGTGCAGAGTCTGCTACATGCTTTTCTCTATGGAGATGTTATTTGTTTGATTGGAATGTTCCACACTATGGAATTTAAACATTTCTATATATCGTCTATTTTCTTATGTTTCCTATTGCTAAAAAATACCTTGTTGAACATACATTCCTATTGTTAGACCCTTACCTCTCCATAGACCTGACCTGTAAAACCTGAAGATAGGTAGGTTTAATGCCATACTGTGAACCATTCTAGGTAAAGTAATAAGAGCTTTGACCAGAAAAAATATAAGATGATCATGCAAACTAAGTCAGTTCTTCTCAATAGCCAGGCCCTAGTTATTGCATTCAGACAACACCTCTGTTTGAGATGGAAAGCACAAAAAACATATTATGCGGTTCTATATGCTTATAATGGAGGAACTGTATATATCTGAGCATGATTTACAAAGGAAGATTGATCCGTCTGTTTAGGACTAGAAAATTAATAAATCTGTTTTTCTCTGTAATTTCTCATTTTGCATCAGCATTATTGACTATTATGCTCTATGTACTGCTTCTTTAGCAGTTACAAGTGAAAAAGACCTCCCTGCTCCAGGTTAAGTTGTGAATGAACAGAGTCAACAGTGAGAAGTGTGTGGGGAGGGAAGTAAGCACACCCCAGCTTAAACTCCTACTCCCATGACTTGGCATAGATTTGAGGTGTCCAACAATCTCAGCTCTGTCTCCCCTCCCCTCTCTGTGTGTTTAAAAGAGGCAGCAGAGGAGAGCTGCCTTCAGAGAAAACAATACTAACCACTAACCAACCACTATGGCTGAATCATGGATGGAACATTGTTGCAGCTCATAAAGAAGGAAACCAGCACGAGAGGAGCAGGTAGGCAGGACACATGATTTTAAAAAGACTGAAGGTTGCCAGTTTAGTTTTGTGGCTGTAAAATGTCATAAGCAATTGTTCATACAATTTAAATGACAGCAGCTAAATCCTAGCTGTTCACAAATAATATTACATCTAGAGACGCATAAATACTTTATATTGTAAAGACTTGTATTGTCTTTGGCACTGAAGTTTATTCTAGTCATTTTAATATTTCTGTGCCATTTGCTTCACATATGCGCAATCTGTACCTTAGGTGTGTGAAAATGAACAATCCTCAGAGAGGAGGCCCTCATCCGCAGCGTCTTCAGGAACTATGTGCTGGAGCATCACTCTGAAGATATCACCCAGGTCATCACAGAGGCAGACCTGCACACTCACCATCCCATAATTGTCAATGCCATGAACCTATTTGAAGCAAACATGGAAGTAAGACCTCGTTAAAAACCTTTACGTAACCACGCTGAACTTGGCCGTGCTACAGTCCAGCTTGGTTGCAGGAACGACCCGTCTGCTCTTGATTGTTGTATAGTTGTCTTTGTCTGCGTTGTGTTTTAATAATGGCCAGAAAACGGAGTGGTTCTTTGCATTTAATCTGTACAATCATCAAAAACACTGGTCAGAACTCACAGCTCACACCGGAGAGCAGCACTCTACAAGGGTAACGAGTCAGTTAGCATGTACAAAAGTTAGCTTGTCATGACATGTAAATTAGTCCATTACTGTGTAATAATTCATGTGTAGCACAAAATATTAGTTCCCCAATAACATGAACAATGTGTACACCCAATTAGTGATTATATTATGAATGATTAACAGAAATACACAATCTACAGTGACAGAGCTAAAAGATAGTGACCCACCTCGTGCCCGACTCTCGTAAACTGGCAACGTGCTCACGATGCCAGGGGCACTTATAGCTACCGGTCACCAGCAGAGGGAGCTTCTCCATTAAATTACCTGAGCCCAATTAAAGTGATGACAAGTGGAACAGAATACCATTTAATCTCTGTTACATTTACTTACCTTTATATTCTATGAATTTGCTGTTAAATTGAATGCTTTATTTTCATACAGGTTGGGGACTATTTTAATGTATATCCCAGGGACGTCTTGACTCTTTTTGACGAAGTTTTACAGCAAACTGCTCTGGAGCTTTCAAGAAATGGCCAGCAGAGGGGAGCAGAGCTGAGGCCAATGTGCACATTTCATGCACGGATCTCAGGTAAGGGTCAAACTACCTAAGATGCCTTTAATTGTTTATTTGCTGTAAAAGGAAGTGAAAGCAGTGTTGTCAGAGGGGTTGGTTGCATATTTTTTTATTCATACAATATATTTCATTTCTAAGATTCATTGTTATTTTTTTCATTGTATATATTCTGTTCATTGATTCTTTTAATTTTGAACTGAAGTAAATGTGTTTTTGCCTTTGTTTGACAGTTTGCTTAATAATAGCTATTTGTGTTATTACAACAGGAATCTTTTTTTTTTTTTTTACACTTTCTGGATTGTTTGCCAGCAGATTGCTGAAAGATTTAATGGGTCACTTTTCAAATTGGGTGTAGGAGATCTGTGTAAGTTCTAGCAGAGGTTTCCCAAAATCTTTTATGTTTTTAAAAGTTCAAAATACAGGACTGTGGAGTGTCTTTTGTTCGACACATGTTGTCAGCATTCACAAGATAGCCTTTTATACTTATTTTGTATTACAGGGGGTTTAAAACGGCAACTAATTACTTTCCAAGAGAATTTGTATTCACATGTATGTTTTTGTAGGTTTACCTGTATGTCCTGAGCTCACCAGAGACACTATCCCTAGATCCAGAGATGTGGGTCATTTTCTCTCAGTCACTGGCACAGTCATTCGAACTAGTGATTCTAAGGTGGGCCGAATAAGATTGACTTCACTCAGTTACTCAAATTCTGGCTATATGTTTTGTTTCACTACAATAACCATATTAGCATTGTGAGCTACATTACACATTTTATTTGAGTTAAAATGTAATGAAAGATTATTTATTTGCCAGACATCCATCAGGTGTCCTAGTACCACCTGATGGAGCTTGCGTGCCACAGTTTGAAAAACACTGTACTATTTGATCCACTCATTTATTATATTTCACTTTACCACAGGATAGTTTTCAAACAAAGTCCTCTATTAACATAATCCTTTAACCGTGTAATGTGACTTGCATATAATGTCTGTGGGTGACGGTAAGCATATGAAGTGGAAATACTTATTCTTTGGGTTTTTTTGTTTTTTCTTTTTGCGTTTTGAAAGGTTCTGGAGTATCAGCGTGACTACATGTGTGCTAAGTGTCGTTACGTTTTCAAGTCAGTGCTGAATTTGACCAGTTCTACACTTTTGTGTGCCTCTGTGACCTGTCCAAACCCTGAGCACTGCGAGTCCCACAAATTCAGCTGCCTCTCTGGAGACACAGAGCCCACCGCATGCAGAGACTACCAGGAGATCAAGATCCAAGAGCAGGTACAGCTATAAGTTGCGTTCACGGACAAGTGCGTATGTAACTGTATGTGAGATTTTTATTTTTATTTTTTTAAAGAAATATCCTTAATGGAAAGCCACAAATGATCAATGTTAATCTCATGGTTTAAAGTCTGACTGACAACAATCAGAGTTGAGAAGATGCTCACCTTTGTGCCAAATTTTGTTTCACGTAGAAAGGCCCAGCAATTAGAGAGATATTAACCATATTAAAAACATTGCAATCTGAAAGTTAAACAAAGCAATTCTTCCCTAGAATTCTGAACTGTCTTCCAGCTCAGTTTAAACTATAGGATTCTGTTGTGATCTTGTAAATATAGCCAATTGCTCCTGACAAATCCAGATTCAGCGTTACACTTTATGATAACTAGGCATACTATATTTATCCCCATAAAGAAATATGTAAAATGCATTTGATCCATCCTTCAATGCCACTGGGTAACCTGTCAGGAGCAATGGATGACTGTCTTTAAAAAAAAACCTGTAGGATTGTCATGGTCATAACATATTAGGCCATTTTTAAGATTAGTATATAATAGTGTAAAGTTGAATTGAATAGCTTCCCTTGTTTTGTGATGTTTGTGTCATTTTTCAAACGTAAATTGAAAAGTGTTGTAAATTAAATTAAAGATCATTTTATTTAAGTAATACAGAGGTATGAGCAATGGAAAATATGGTGTGTAAGTGTGTGCACATAATACATACAGGTACATAATACAGTTATTTGAATATACACAAAGTCAGATACACATTTGAGCCAATTTAATATTTATTTTCCTTTTGAGACAATTTAATATGTATTTACCAATCCTTACAGCTATTTCATAAAGTAGCTGCAAGGATCAGGTTAACATACTGGTAGGCAAAAGGGATTATTATCAAATTTCTTGAGTTATAAGACTATTAAACTGACAAACAGCAAAGTCATCTTATAGGCCCAGAAATCAGATAATCATTAGATTTAGTGTGTATGTGAGCAAAACAGGTGATTGTTGGTGGTTGGAGAGGCAGCAAAATGGTTGCCACATTTCTACCACTTCTAATCACTCACTCTTACAACACATACATTCATACAAAAGCCAGATTGGTGGTGTCTTGCCCAAGGACACATTTTTTAAGAAAAAAAAAAGGGATTATAAGCAACCCTTATAATCCTATGTGTATTATAAGGGTTGCTTTTCTAGTCTTTTTTCAAGTAGTTTCATGAGATGGTTTACCTAAACCTCCTTAGATAAACCATCTCCTTTACAAGACAGATTTAGTTTCTTGACGCTCAGCGTTTGTCGCCCTGAGCTACATCTACTGTTTTGTAGGAAGCGCCAGGAATGAGACCTTTCTGGCCTTTCGCAGTCTGGTGTTTTGCAATTTCATCCGTGCGATTTCTTCAGCAGCATCAAGACTTTTCAGTAACTGTGCAGCCAGTTTGTCCTCCAGCTCTTCTATAACTCTAAAAATGTCTGTTTGAAAGTCTGTGAAGGTCTGTCTTGCACAAGTTTCAATTTTCTCATGTTGGATTCTCACTTGATCTTCCAGACTTGAGATTTTAGTTTGAAGTTTGGTGTTTTCCATTTCAGCTGTGCAGTTTCTTCAGCAGAGTCAAGACTTTTCAGTAACTGTGCAGCCAGTTTGTCCTCCAGCTCTTCTATAACTCTAAAAATGTCTTTTTGAAAGTCTGTGAAGTTCTCTCTCTTGCAGAAGCTTCTATTTTCTCATTTTGGATTCTCACTTGATCTTCCAGACTTGAGATTTTTTTATTTTGAAGTTTGGTGTTTTCCCATTTCAGCTGTGCAGTCTCTTCAGCAGAGTCGAGACTTTTCAGTAACTGTGCAGCCAGTTTGTCCTCCAGCTCTCTATAACTCCAAAAATGTCTCTTTGAAAGTCTGTGAAAGTCTCTCTTGCACAAGCTTCAATTTTCTCATTTTGGATTCTCACTTGATCTTCCAGACTTGAGATTTTATTTTGAAGATTGGTGTTTTCAACTTTTAGTTGATAAATCTCTTCAATGTAATCTTGATTTGTAATTTTTTGAGGCACCAAAATCTTCAGATCTTGAAAAGCTAGAGTCTGTCTATCAAAGTCAGTCACATTTTTGTTGGGATCATGATATGTCAATTTCAACTGCGTCATTTCTCCAGATAGACTGTTCCTGTCCTGCTGGGTGTTGGTATACTTTTCATTTTGTTCAGTTTGGATTTTGAAGTTCTTATTTAAATCTGTACCAACTAAATCCTTCAACTTGAAATTTTCATTTTTGGTTTCTTGCAGTTCTTGTTTCAGAAGACCAATTTCATTTTCAAGTGAAGATATTGCTGCATTGAGGTTCTGGTTTGCTAGTTTGTGCTGATTACTTTCCTCTTTTTGGATGCAGAGTTTTTCTTCCAGATCCCAAATAGTTTTCTTTTGGATTTCCACTTCGCTGAGGTGTCTGGGTTAAGTTTACAGTTCTCTTTTGTTGCCTGAAGATCGTGGACCACAATCCTCAGCTGTGAATTCCACCTCTGAGATTCACACAATGCTTCTTTAAGCTGAGCAATCTCCGCTTCATATTTGTCTGTTTGGGCCCTCAAATCTTGGTTCAAAATATTTATGACCTCCTTGTGATTGGCCAGTATCATTTGGAGGTCCACCACGTCTCCTTGGGTCTCCTGGTTCAGCTCTCCAAGCTCCAAGTTTTCCACTTTGAGGCGCTGTAACTCTTTTTTCAATTTCCTCTTCTGAACAGTCGGTAGCCTTCCTGTGATCTTAGACTTGGCCATTCCTGTGTATTTGCTAAAGTTGTTGGTCAGTTTGGAGAGCTTACTGGGATTCTCTCGGTCTTTTTCTGTCTTGGCCACACGCATCCATATCTGTCTCTGCTGAGTCGTCATCGCAGAGCAAAAGTCCAGAATAATCCGTGAAATCTAGACTTGACTGACTCAGGGATGGTGAGAAGGACTCAGGATACTCAAACTCTGATTTGAGTTCCTCTTGGAAAAACTGTGTCGATGTCTTCCATTTCTTATCCTCTTTAAAGTTATTTGAAGTTGAGGAAAGAGTTGATAAGCTAAAATGAGTAGCAACTCTTCTTTGTCTGCTGTCTCTCTGCTGTGATTTTCTGTATCACTATTTGTGATATGAAATAATCAAACTGTTTAACATCCAATCTCCAGATGATGATGCAATAAAGCTTTGAGTGATGTCACATAGTTATTGTCATGGAAACCGGAATTCTTTGTTTACAGTCATAACATTCTAGACTGCGCTGCTAAAATGGAACACCTGTTACTATGGCAACAACATATGGTTGCTACGGACAGTTATGAAATACATTTTTGACATATGTCACATGCTTCCCATGTCCAATCAGGAAGTGACAATTTATAAAGTAGATTGTCTGAATCATTCTTAATAAAGTATTTGTTCATTTATGTATTTCATGCTTTATTAAAGCTAATTAAGGTGTATTATTATAAAGTGGTAGCAGGTTCAGTTTAAACGATCTTTCTCCCCTCGTCTATTGAACATGTTTATGTCACTACAGGTCCAGCGGCTGTCAGTGGGCAGTATTCCACGCTCCATGCTCATTGCTCTGGAGGATGATTGGTGGACTCTTGTAAATCAGGTAAAATTATATTATCAGTGCAAAACTTTGTCTGAATGGTTATAATATTAGTTAATACATGCTTAAGTAAAATCATTAAGCTTTTAAAATAACGTGTGTGCAAACTGAGAGAAAAGCCTAATGTAATTACAAGGATCATATACCTTGGTTAAGCAGAAAAGACCAAGGCAAAGACCCTGAACCTTTGCTCTTATTCAGTGCAGCTAACGAAGGAATAACTTTTAATGTAAAGCACTTTGAATTGTTTTATGTATGAATTGTGCTATACAAATAAACATGCCTTGGCTTTAATAAATTGCATTTCTACAATACTGGAAAGTCTCAAAAGTCATAATTTTAGAAAAAGATTGGTGTGTTTTTTGTAAGAAGAGCTTTTTTTTTTTTTTTTTTTTTTTTTTTTTTTTTTCAAAAATGTAATATTTTTGGATTTCACAGATGGACCTATTACCCAAATTGTGATTTCTATTGAGATGCAGCCCTAATCACAGCAATACTATTACTGAAACGTGGGTATTGGTGCATGCCCAATCAATTACAATGACTGGTAGCTTGCTTGTCTCTTGTTTCTAGGAGATGATGTGACCGTCTATGGAATCATGTGTCAGCGCTGGAGGCCTTTCACTGAGGGCTCTCGTTGTGACGTGGAGCTCATCCTTAAGGCCAACCACATTGAGGTGAACAACCAGCATACGGCCGCCTCTGTCCTGCTGGAGGAGGCCCACAGGGACATGGAGGACTTCTGGGACACTTACAAAGCTCAACCCTCTGGCTGGTGAGCACTTCAAGGCGCATCCATATGCTACTACTGTATATGGCGGTTACTATCGTGCAGTTGGTTTTTAACGTGCTACTTTTCTGTAGGTAGGGACCAGATCTTGATGAGTTTTTGCCCGCAGATATTTGGGATGTATGTGGTCAAACTTGCTGTTGCTATGGTGATGGCAGGAGGCGTACAGAGGATAGATTCTACAGGAGGCAAAGTTAGAGGTACCATTCTGGATCTGGTCTGCCAGAATTCCTTTGAGGCCGTCCGATAGTCCTCCTCCATGGCCTCCCCGAACTCCTCCCAACCCCGAGTTTTTGCCTCCACGACAGCACGAGCCGCGGCACCCTTGGCCCGCCGGTACCCGTCAGCTGCCTCAGGAGTCCCACAAGCCAACAAGGCTCGATAGGACTCCTTCTTCAGCCTGACGGCATCCCTTACTTCCGGTGTCCACCACCGGGTTCGGGGATTGCCGCCGCGACAAGCACCGCAGACCTTACGACCACAGCTACAAGCAGCCGCATTAACAATGGAGGTGGAGAACATGGCCCACTCGGAGTCCATGTCCCCAGCCTCCCCCGGGATCAGAGAGAAGCTCTCCCGGAGGTGCGAATTGAAGACCCCCCTGACAGAAGGCTCCGCCAGACATTCCCAACAGAATTTATTTATTTTATTTATTTATTTATTTATTTCAGGGACACTGCACATTAATAAACATTTACATGTAAATGTGCCAGAATAGCCGAGGGCTATTTTTCATCTGTAGTCCCGGGCCAGATGTAAAATGCCAACCTGTTGGAGGTAAAATACAATAGAATAAAAACAAGGTTATTATTTACACTCTAAAATCATACAACTCCATTCTTAGTCATAAAATCACATTCAGCCACATACATTCATTTTCAGCCACAAACACAACATACCATTGTCTACATACACATACACAGACACAAACAGACATACACAAAAAACTCAAACACAGGCAGGATGGAGACAGGGGCATCGAGAGGTGGATGTTAGTGGTGACAAGACTGATTTTCAATTAACCTTTTCTTTAACTGTAATTTAAATGATGTGTAAGTGGGGGAGGCTTCTGATTGTGGTGAGGGTGGTGTTCCAGTCATGGGCAGCTTTCACAGAGAAGGTGGTTTGGCCAAAGAGACTTTTTCTGAGTGGGATGATGCAGTCCCCTCTCGATGCCCCTCTGGTTTGTTTGTGGTCAGAGGTCCTGATGTGAATAAACTGTGTGAGTGGAGGAGATGACAAGCCATGAATGATTTTATATGTGAGACAGAGATGAGCGTTTTTTGACCATGTTTTTCCCAGTTCAGTAGATTGTGTTTTTGGAGGATTGGACAGTGGTGATAAGAGTGTGGTTTCCGATCGAGAGTTTTTGATGGTCCGTTTATAGAGAGTGAGAATCTCACGATACGCTTGGGCCTGCCAGGTCTATCCGCTTTCCTCCTCCAACCAGGTGGTGATCAGTTGACAGCTCCGCCCCTCTCTTCACCCGAGTGAAGAGAGGGGCAGAAACACGCGGCCGGAGGTCAGATGACACGACTACAGAGTCGATCATCGACCTCCGACCTAGGGTGTCCTGGTGCCACGTGCACTGATTGGACACCCTTGTGTTTGAACATGGTGTTCGTTATGGACAAACTGTGGCTAGCACAGAAGTCCAATACAAAAAAACGCTCGGGTTCAGATCAGGGAGGGCCGTTCTCCCAATCACACCCCTCCAGGTGTCACTGTCGTTGCCCCACATGGGCGTTGAAGTCCCCCAGGAGAACAACGGAGTCCCCGGTGGGTGCACTGTCTAGTACCCCCCCCCCAGGCACTCCAAGAAGGCCGGGTACTCTGCACTGCTGTTTGGCCCGTAGGCTGCCACAACAGTGAGAGACCTGTCCCCGACCCGAAGGTGCAGGGACGCGACCCTCTCGTTCACCGGGGAGAACTCCAACACGTGACGGCTGAGCTGTGGGGCAATGAGCAGGCCCACACCAGCTCGCCGCCGCTCCCCGCGGGCGACGCCAGAAAAATGGAGAGTCCAGCCCCTCTCAAGAAGTTGGGTTCCAGAGCCCAACTGTGCGTGGAGGCGAGGCCGACTATATCTAGTCAGTAACGCTCAACCTCCCGCACAAACAGAAAAACAAAGCTAGGACAGCTGTGAAGTTGCCTGTTGGACCCGAAAGTGACACCATCACTTAACACTCTATATTCGCAAAGTGGCTTGTTTCAAGAATGTATTTCTTTACTAAGTATAAAGTATGTATAAAACCACAATATATTTTAAGGTGCACTATGGAACCTTTATGGTGGTCAGGCACCTACTTGTCTAATAATGGCTGTAACAAAATATCATGTTGTTAATTGATCACCAGATATCTTTAAAATTATGTTTGTCTTGTCGCATGTTCAGGACAGCCTGCTGACTCGTCCAGCCTGTGGCCTATAGACAAGATGAAAGCATACTTCTGTTTAATTAAACGACTGCAGCCTCAGCTCTCACAGGACGCCAACAGAGTCCTGACTAGTTACTACCAACTGCAAAGACAGAGCCAAGGACGCAACGCCCGCACCACCATCCGTATGCTGGGAGAGCCTGAGCCGACTGGCCGAAGGTAGGACGGGCATCTAACATTTGTTTATAGTCATTTGATATTGGATATTAGAACTAATGTAACTTAATTTTACCACCCCATAGCACATGCCAAACTCATGTACAGGGAGACCGTCACAATTCAGGATGCTATCATGGCGGTTTCTGTCATGGAGTGCTCTATGCAGATCAGAATTGGGTGTTCTGCTTTTGTTTGCAACATATATTATTTTGCAGCATTAGCCTCTAATAATGATGCCAGTATTCAACTTATTAGTTGAAAGAATTTCAAGCCATAAGATTAATATGGTAAGTTTGTTGAGCCAATTCATAATCAATAATGATTCCATATTTGTGGATCATAAGTTTGGATATTTCTTCCAATATCTCCCATAGAGTTATATGAACTATTTCCTATTGACCACCGAGTTTAGGACACTGATATAAAATTATTTCTTGATGATTGTGCAAAACGCCTATTAATACTTCTTTGTTCTTGCCTCTAGGGCGGCGCTCTTCTGGGGAGTATGAATGCATTACTGACGTCTTTCCCTGAGGATCCCGTGGAGCAGTACAGGACTCAGTGCCAGCTCCTGTTAGAGGGACTCCACCTGCCCCAACTGCTGCAGAAAGAGATGGACAGACTCTTAGCACACGCAGGCAGCTGAGGAACTTATGCATTAATACAGACATTTTATATTAATTTACAATAATCTGGGGTATTTTTACTCCCTATTTTAAATTGTATATATCATGACATACTGTAAAGAAGCTGTACACTATTTGATCAAGTTTGGGGCTTGGGGGAGAGGTGTGTGTGTGTGTGTGTATTTCTTTTTGTGCAGAGTCTGCTACATGCTTTTCTCTATGGAGAGATGTTATTTGTTTGATTGGAATGTTCCACACTATGGAATTTAAACTTTTCTATATATCGTCTATTTTCTTATGTTTCCTATTGCTAAAAAATACCTTGTTGAACATACATTCCTATTGTTAGACCCCTACCTCTCCATAGACCTGACCTGTAAAACCTGAAGATAGGTAGGTTTAATGCCATACTGTGAACCATTCTAGGTAAAGTAATAAGAGCTTTGACCAGAAAAAAATATAAGATGATCATGCAAACTAAGTCAGTTCTTCTCAATAGCCAGGCCCTAGTTATTGCATTCAGACAACACCTCTGTTTGAGATGGAAAGCACAAAAAACATATTATGCGGTTCTATATGCATATAATGGAGGAACTGTATATATCTGAGCATGATTTACAAAGGAAGATTGATCCGTCTGTTTAGGACTAGAAAATTAATAAATCTGTTTTTCTCTGTAATTTCTCATTTTGCATCAGCATTATTGACTATTATGCTCTATGTACTGCTTCTTTAGCAGTTACAAGTGAAAAAAGACCTCCCTGCTCCAGGTTAAGTTGTGAAATGAACAGAGTCAACAGTGAGAAGTGTGTGGAGAGGGGAAGTAAGCACACCCCAGCTTAAACTCCTACTCCCATGACTTGGCATAGATTTGAGGTGTCCAACAATCTCAGCTCTGTCTCCCCTCCCCTCTCTGTGTGTTTAAAAGAGGCAGCAGAGGAGAGCTGCCTTCAGAGAAAACAATACTAACCACTAACCAACCACTATGGCTGAATCATGGATGGAACATTGTTGCAGCTCATAAAGAAGGAAACCAGCACGAGAGGAGCAGGTAGGCAGGACACATGATTTTAAAAGACTGAAGGTTTGCCAGTTTAGTTTTGTGGCTGTAAAATGTCATAAGCAATTGTTCATACAATTTAAATGACAGCAGCTAAATCCTAGCTGTTCACAAATAATATTACATCTAGAGACGCATAAATACTTTATATTGTAAAGACTTGTATTGTCTTTGGCACTGAAGTTTATTCTAGTCATTTTAATATTTCTGTGCCATTTGCTTCACATATGCGCAATCTGTACCTTAGGTGTGTGAAAATGAACAATCCTCAGAGGAGGAGGCCCTCATCCGCAGCGTCTTCAGGAACTATGTGCTGGAGCATCACTCTGAAGATATCACCCAGGTCATCACAGAGGCAGACCTGCACACTCACCATCCCATAATTGTCAATGCCATGAACCTATTTGAAGCAAACATGGAAGTAAGACCTCGTTAAAAACCTTTACTTACCTTTATATTCTATGAATTTGCTGTTAAATTGAATGCTTTATTTTCATACAGGTTGGGGACTATTTTAATGTATATCCCAGGGAAGTCTAGACTCTTTTTGACGAAGTTTTACAGCAAACTGCTCTGGAGCTTTCAAGAAATGGCCAGCAGAGGGGAGCAGAGCTGAGGCCAATGTGCACATTTCATGCACGGATCTCAGGTAAGGGTCAAACTACCTAAGATGCCTTTAATTGTTTATTTGCTGTAAAAGGAAGTGAAAGCAGTGTTGTCAGAGGGGTTGGTTGCATATTTTTTTATTCATACAATATATTTCATTTCTAAGATTCATTGTTATTTTTTTCATTGTATATATTCTGTTCATTGATTCTTTTAATTTTGAACTGAAGTAAATGTGTTTTTGCCTTTGTTTGACAGTTTGCTTAATAATAGCTATTTGTGTTATTACAACAGGAATCTTTTTTCTTTTTTTACACTTTCTGGATTGTTTGCCAGCAGATTGCTGAAAGATTTAATGGGTCACTTTTCAAATTGGGTGTAGGAGATCTGTGTAAGTTCTAGCAGAGGTTTCCCAAAATTCTTTTATGTTTTTTAAAAGTTCAAAATACAGGACTGTGGGAGTGTCTTTTGTTCGACACATTGTTGTCAGCATTGTCAACAAGATAGCCTTTTATACTTATTTTGTATTACAGGGGGTTTAAAACGGCAACTAATTAACTAATGTATTCACATGTATGGTTTTGTAGGTTTTACCTGTATGTCCTGAGCTCACCAGAGACACTATCCCTAGATCCAGAGATGTGGGTCATTTCTCTCAGTCACTGGCACAGTCATTCGAACTAGTGATTCTAAGGTGGGCCGAATAAGATTGACTTCACTCAGTTACTCAAATTCTGGCTATATGTTTTGTTTCACTACAATAACCATATTAGCATTGTGAGCTACATTACACATTTAATTTGAGTTAAAATGTAATGAAAGATTATTTATTTGCCAGACATCCATCAGGTGTCCTAGTACCACCTGATGGAGCTTGCGTGCCACAGTTTGAAAAACACTACTATTTGATCCACTCATTTATTATATTTCACTTTACCACAGGATAGTTTTCAAAAGGAAGTCCTCTATTAACATAATCCTTTAACCGTGTAATGTGACTTGCATATAATGTCTGTGGGTGACGGTAAGCATATGAAGTGGAAATACTTATTCTTTTGTTTTTTTTGTTTTTCTTTTTGCGTTTGAAAGGTTCTGGAGTATCAGCGTGACTACATGTGTGCTAAGTGTCGTTACGTTTTTCAAGTCAATGCTGAATTTGACCAGTTCTACACTTTTGTGCCTCCTGTGACCTGTCCAACCCTGAGCACTGCGAGTCCCACAAATTCAGCTGCCTCTCTGGAGACACAGAGCCCACGCATGCAGAGACTACCAGGAGATCAAGATCCAAGAGCAGGTACAGCTATAAGTTGCGTTCACGGACAAGTGCGTATGTAACTGTATGTGAGATTTTTATTTTTATTTTTTTAAAGAAATATCCTTAATGGAAAGCCACAAATGATCAATGTTAATCTCATGGTTTAAAGTCTGACTGACAACAATCAGAGTTGAGAAGATGCTCACCTTTGTGCCAAATTTTGTTTCACGTAGAAAGGCCCAGCAATTAGAGAGATATTAACCATATTAAAAACATTGCAATCTGAAAGTTAAATTAAAGCCGCAAGCGGCATCGAACGGCCCTCGCGGGCCGCGCTTCGCACTCGGCCGACCGGACCGGCACTCCATGTAGGTGGCGCTGACCCGCCACTTGCCTCTGTTTTATTGTTGCTTTGGGCTGCACAAGTCAAAAGACATTGGGAGCAGTGATGCACAAAATGCACCAACATGGGGTTTCCAGGCATCGCCATGGCAACACCGTGCAAAATACAAAGTTGGCACCTTGGACTTTTTTGATGGGGATGATGTAAAGAATCAACGTGCCAAATCTCACATTCTTCATTGAAGGTCTGAAGCTGTTATAAGACTTTGAAATGTCCCAAAATTTGTAAATTTTCCCATTAGGATAACATGGGGTATTTCACGCATCGCCATAGCAACAGAGTGAAAAATAAGGCATGGGTGTGATTGACTTTTTGGATCGGGATGACATGATGAGTCATTCTGGCAAATTTCACTTAATTCCATGAAACTAATGTTTTTCTCATGAATGGGAAATTTTCGGACCGTTCCCATTAGGATAACATAGGCACTTTGGCGCATCGTCATGGCAACACGGTACAAAAAACGTCATGGGTCTGATTGACTTTATTGATTGGGATGACCCACTGGAATTTTGTGTGAAATTTCGTAACATTTGGGGAAAACAAAATTTTGGGCCCTCTATGCAAATTTATGTGTTATTCTGTAGGGGGCGCTATTGCACCAAATTGTTTTCTTCTTTCATAATTAGTAGGTCTAGGCCAGAAAGTTTTACAACTGATTCGAATTTGAGCCCAATCAGACTTTGTATGCGCAAAACGGGAGCAAATTTTCAAATTTTGAAAATTTGCAAAAATTCCGATAGACTTTTGCGGCTTCGCCGCACGGAAAACCGTTATACGTATCAACATAAATCGGATAACTTTTGATGCCCCACTTGTCTAGATGATGTCCAGTGATTTTCAGCCCTGCAGGTGAAGCGCCTTCAGAGGAGTTTGACGAAAATGCCACGTCAACGAAAATGCTGACTCGGCATTTTTCGGAATTTTCAATCCAAGATGGCCGACTTCCGGTTTGTCAGAGGGCGTGGCCATAATAATATTTTTTGTTTGGCATCACATGAAGAATGTGTGTACCGAATTTGGTGGCTCTACGACAAAGTTGACGTCGGGGCGTCTCCCATTGACGCAATGTATTTTGACTTTTGTAGGTGGCGCTGTCGCGCCATTTTTTTATGCCCAATGATGCACCATATAAAAAAATAAATTTTTCGGCCAGACCTGAATTTTGGGCAAAATTTGGTGAGTTTTGGAATATGTTCAGCGGGTCAAAATTCTGCTCAAAGTGCAGGAGAAAGAATAAATAAACAAAAATAATAATAATTTTAGCAAAAACAATATATCCGAAAACATTAGAATGACATATTATACGTTTTTTTTGAAAGCTCTCAACTTTTCCACGTCACCGTGGGGTCAATGGCGAATGACGGGCGCTGACGCGCCCGTCATTCGCCATGACGTCGGGGGTCCGCCATTGACCTCCCATTGACTTCCATTCATTTTAGCAGTAATAAAGATGGCCCATGCCTACGGCATGGGTTGCTGGGATAGTGGAATCGGGGCAAGGTCGCGACCTCAGCCGAACTTGTGCGCTGCGCGCACAAGTTCGGCAAGACAGTTAGCAACGATGAGTGCCTGGGCTTCGCCCAGGCACTCATCGTTGCGGAAGCAATAGGCCCTACGCCCTGTAGGGGCTCGGGCCTAAAAATAATAATATTTTTAGCAAAAAACAATATATCCGAAAACATTAGAATTACATATTATACGTTTTTTGAAAGCTCTCGACTTTCCCCACGTCACCGTGGGGTCAATGGCGAATGACGGGCGCTGACGCGCCCGTCATTCGCCATGACGTCGGGGCCCGCCATTGACCTCCCATTGACTTCCATTCATTTTAGCAGTAATAAAGATGGCCCATGCCTACGGCATGGGTTGCTGGGATAGTGGAATCAGGGCAAGGTCGCGACCTCAGCCGAACTTGTGCGCTGCGCGCACAAGTTCGGCAAGACAGTTAGCAACGATGAGTGCCTGGGCTTCGCCCAGGCACTCATCGTTGCGGAAGCAATAGGCCTACGCCTGTAGGGGCTCGGGCCTAAAAAAATTAAAGCCGCAAGCGGCATCGAACGGCCCTCGCGCGCCGCGCTTCGCACTCGGCTGACCGGGCACTCCCTGTAGGTGGCGCTGATCCGCCACTTTTTACTTTTTTTATTGTGGCTTTGGGCTGCACTTGTGACCAAACCAAGGCAAAAGACACTGGGAGCACTGATGCACAAAATGCACAAACATGGGCTTTTCCAGGCATCGCCATGGCAACACCGTGCAAGATACAAAAGTTGGCCCTTGGACTTTTTTGACGGGAACGATGTAAAGAATCACTGTGCCAAATTTCATGTTCTTCATTGAAGGTATGAAGTCGTTATAAGACTTTAAAAATGTCCGAAAATGTGGAAATTTTCCCATTAGGATAACATGGGTTTTTCGCGCATCGCCATGGCAACAGAGTGGAAAATATGACATGGGTGTGATTGACTTTTTTGATCAGGATGACATGATGAGTCATTCTGGCAAATTTCACTTAATTCCATAAAACTAATGTTTTTCTAATGAATGGGAAATTTTTCGGAGCGTCCCATTAGGATAACATGGGCACTTTGGCGCATCGTCATGGCAACACGATACAAAAAACAACATGGGTCTGATTGACTTTATTGATTGGGATGACCCACTGGAATTTTGTGTCAAATTTCGTAACATTTAGGAAAACTAAATTTTGGGTCCTCCATGCAAATGTATTTGTTATTCTGTAGGGGGCGCTATTGCCACCAAATTGTTTTCTTTCATAATTAGTAGGTCTAGGCCAGAAAGTTTTACAACTGATTCGAATTGAGCTCCATCGGACTTTTTATGCACAAACGGGAGCAAATTTTGAAATGAAAAATTGCTAAAATTCCGATGGAATTTTGCGGCTCTGCTGCACGGGAAACCGTGATAGGGATCAACATAAATTGGCTAACTTTTGATGCCCCATTTGTGTAGATGTGTCCAGTGATTTTCAGCCCTGCAGGTGAAGCGCCTTCAGAGGAGTTGACGAAAAATGCGACATCAACAAAAATGCTGACTCGGCATTTCGGAATTTTCAATCCAAGATGGCCGACTTTCCGGTTTGTCAGGGGGCGTGGCCATAATAATATTTTTTGTTTGGCATCACTTGATGAATGTGTGTACCGAATTTGGTGGGTCTACAACAAAGTTGACGTCGGGGCGTCTCCCATTGACGCAATGTATTTTGATTTTTGCAGGGGGCGCTGTCGCGTCATTTTTTTATGCCTAATTATGCAACATATAAAAAAATAAATTTTTCGGCAGACCTGAATTTTGGGCAAAATTTTGTGAGTTTTTGAATTTGTTTAGGGGGTCAAATTCCTGTTCAAAGTGCAGGAGAAAGAATAAATAAAACAAACAAACAAAAATATATAATAATTTTTAGCAAAAACAATATATCCGATGACATTAGAATGACATATTATACGTTTTTGAAAGCTCTCGACCTTCCCCACGTCACCGTGGGGTCATTGGCGAATGACGGGCGCTGACGCGCCCGTCATTCGCCATGACGTCGGGGCCCGCCATTGACCTCCCATTGACTTCCATTCATTTTAGCAGTAATAAACATGGCCCATGCCTACGGCATGGGTGCTTGGATAGGGCTCGATGCCAGGAGTGTGTTTGGGCGACATGAGCGCTTCGCGCTGCCTTTGTCAACATTGAGTCAATGGGCTTCGCCCATTGACTCAATGTTGACGATGACATGCTAGCAAGAACAAATATGCATATCCCATGCCTACGGCATGGGTTGCTAGGATACTGGAGTCGGGGCAAGGTCGCGACCTCAGCCCAGGCACTCATCGTTGCGGAAGCAATAGGCCCTACGCCCTGTAGGGGCTCGGGCCTAACAAAGCAAATTCTTCCCTAGAATTCTGAACTGTCTTCCAGCTCAGTTTAAACTATAGGATTCTGTTGTGATCTTGTAAATATAGCCAATTGCTCCTGACAAATCCAGATTCAGCGTTACACTTTATGATAACTAGGCATACTATATTTATCCCCATAAAGAAATATGTAAAATGCATTTGATCCATCCTTCAAATGCCACTGGGGTAACCTGTCAGGAGCAATGGATGACTGTCTTTAAAAAAAACCTGTAGGATTGTCATGGTCATAACATATTAGGCCATTTTTAAGATTTATATAATAGTGTAAAATTGAATTGAATAGCTTCCCTTGTTTTGTGATGTTTGTGTCATTTTTCAAACGTAAATTGAAAAGTGTTGTAAATTAAATAAAGATAATTTTATTTAAGTATTACAGAGGTATGAGCAATGGAAAATATGGTGTGTGTAAGTGTGTGCACATAATACATACAGGTACATAATACAGTTATTTGAATATACACAAAGTCAGATACACATTTGAGCCAATTTAATATTTATTTTCCTTTTGAGACAATTTAATATGTATTTACCAATCCTTACAGCTATTTCATAAAGTAGCTGCAAGGATCAGGTTAACATACTGGTAGGCAAAAAGGGATTATTATCAATTTCTTGAGTTATAAGACTATTAAACTGGACAAACAGCAAAGTCATCTTATAGGCCCAGAAATCAGATAATCATTAGATTTAGTGTGTATGTGAGCAAAACAGGTGATTGTTGGTGGTTGGAGAGGCAGCAAAATGGTTGCCACATTTCTACCACTTCTAATCACACTCACGCTTACAACACATACATTCATACAAAAGCCAGATTGGTGGTGTCTTGCCCAAGGACACATTTTTTAAGAAAAAAAAGGGGATTATAAGCACCCTTATAATCCTATGTGTATTATAAGGGTTGCTTTTCTAGTCTTTTTTCAAGTAGTTTCATGAGATGGTTTACCTAAACCTCCTTTAGATAAACCATCTCCTTTACAAGACAGATTATAGTTTCTTGACGCTCAGCGTTTGTCGCCCTGAGCTACATCTACTGTTTTGTAGGAAGCGCCAGGAATGAGACCTTTCTGGCCTTTCGCAGTCTGGTGTTTTGCAATTTCATCCGTGCGATTTCTTCAGCAGCATCAAGACTTTTCAATAACTGTGCAGCCAGTTTGTCCTCCAGCTCTTCTATAACTCTAAAAATGTCTGTTTGAAAGTCTGTGAAGGTCTGTCTTGCACAAGTTTCAATTTTCTCATGTTGGATTCTCACTTGATCTTCCAGACTTGAGATTTTAGTTTTTGAAGTTTGGTGGTTTTCCCATTTCAGCTGTGCAGTTTTTCTTCAGCAGAGTCAAGACTTTTCAGTAACTGTGCAGCCAGTTTGTCCTCCAGCTCTTCTATAACTCTAAAAATGTCTTTTTGAAAGTCTGTGAAGTTTCTCTCTTGCACTAGCTTCTATTTTCTCATTTTGGATTCTCACTTGATCTTCCAGACTTGAGATTTTATTTTGAAGTTTGGTGTTTTCCCATTTCAGCTGTGCAGTCTCTTCAGCAGAGTCGAGACTTTTCAGTAACTGTGCAGCCAGTTTGTCCTCCAGCTCTTCTATAACTCCAAAAATGTCTCTTTGAAAGTCTGTGAAAGTCTCTCTTGCACAAGCTTCAATTTTCTCATTTTGGATTCTCACTTGATCTTCCAGACTTGAGATTTTATTTTGAAGATTGGTGTTTTCAACTTTTAGTTGATAAAATCTCTTCAATGTAATCTTGATTTGTAATTTTTTGAGGCACCAAAATCTTCAGATCTTGAAAAGCTAGAGTCTGTCTTTCAAAGTCAGTCACATTTTGTTGGGATCATGATATGTCAATTTCAAACTGCGTCATTTCTCCAGATAGACTGTTCCTGTCCTGCTGGGTGTTGGTATACTTTTCATTTTGTTCAGTTTGGATTTTGAAGTTCTTATTTAAATCTGTACCAACTAAATCCTTCAACTTGAAATTTTCATTTTGGTTTCTTGCAGTTCGTGTTTCAGAAGACCAATTTCATTTTCAAGTGAAGATATTGCTGCATTGAGGTTCTGGTTTGCTAGTTTGTGCTGATTACTTTCCTCTTTTTGGATGCAGAGTTTTTCTTCCAGATCCCAAATAGTTTTCTTATGGATTTCCACTTCGCTGAGGTGTCTGTGGTTAAGTTTACAGTTCTCTTTTGTTGCCTGAAGATCGTGGACCACAATCCTCAGCTGTGAATTCCACCTCTGAGATTCACACAAATGCTTCTTTAAGCTGAGCAATCTCCGTTTCATATTTGTCTGTTTGGGCCCTCAAATCTTGGTTCAAAATATTTATGACCTCCTTGTGATTGGCCAGTATCATTTGGAGGTCCACCACGTCTCCTTGGGTCTCCTGGTTCAGCTCTCCAAGCTCCAAGTTTTCCACTTTGAGGCGCTGTAACTCTTTTTTCAATTTCCTCTTCTGAACAGTTGGTAGCCTTCCTGTGATCGTAGACTTGGCCATTCCTGTGTATTTGCTAAAGTTGTTGGTCAGTTTGGAGAGCTTACTGGGATTCTCTCGGTCTTTTCTGTCTTGGCCACACGCATCCATATCTGTCTCTGCTGAGTCATCATCGCAGAGCAAAAGTCCAGAATAATCAGTGAAATCTAGACTTGACTGACTCAGGGATGGTGAGAAGGACTCAGGATACTCAAACTCTGATTTGAGTTCCTCTTGGAAAACTGTGTCGATGTCTTCCATTTCTTATCCTCTTTGAAGTTATTTGAAGTTGAGGAAAGAGTTTATAAGCTAAAATGAGTAGCAACTTTTCTTTGTCTGCTGTCTCTCTGCTGTGATTTTCTGTATCACTATTTGTGATATGAAATAATCAAACTGTTAAACATCCAATCTCCAGATGATGATGCAATAAAGCTTTGAGTGATGTCACATAGTTATTGTCATGGAAACCGGAATTCTTTGTTTACAGTCATAACATTCTAGACTGCGCTGCTAAAATGGAACACCTGTTACTATGACAACAACATATGGTTGCTAGGGAACAGTTATGAAATACATTTTTGACATATGTCACATGCTTCCCATGTCCAATCAGGAAGTGACAATTTATAAAGTAGATTGTCTGAATCATTCTTAATAAAGTATTTGTTCATTTATGTATTTCATGCTTTATTAAAGCTAATTAAGGTGTATTATTATAAAGTGGTAGCAGGTTCAGTTTAAACGATCTTTCTCCCCTCGTCTATTGAACATGTTTATGTCACTACAGGTCCAGCGGCTGTCAGTGGGCAGTATTCCACGCTCCATGCTCATTGCTCTGGAGGATGATTTGGTGGACTCTTGTAAATCAGGTAAAATTATATTATCAGTGCAAAACTTTGTCTGAATGGTTATAATATTAGTTAATACATGCTTAAGTAAAATCATTAAGCTTTTAAAATAACGTGTGTGCAAACTGAGAGAAAAGCCTAATGTAATTACAAGGATCATATACCTTGGTTAAGCAGAAAAGACCAAGGCACTACATAGACCCTGAACCTTTGCTCTTATTCAGTGCAGCTAACGAAGGAATAACTTTTAATGTAAAGCACTTTGAATTATCTTATGTATGAATTATGCTATACAAATAAACATGCCTTGCCTTTAATAAATTGCATTTCTACAATACTGGAAAGCCTCAAAAGTCATAATTTTAGAAAAAGATTGGTGTGTTTTTTGTACGAAGAGCTTTTTTTTTTTTTTGGTTTTTTTTTTTTGTTTTTTTTCAAAAATGTAATATTTTTTGGATTTCACAGTTGGACCTATTACCCAAATTGTGATTTCTATTGAGATACAGCCCTAATCACAGCAATACTATTACTGAAACGTGGGTATTGGGGCATGCCCAATCAATTACAATGACTGGTAGCTTGCTTGTCTCTTGTTTCTAGGAGATGATGTGACCGTCTATGGAATCGTGTGTCAGCGCTGGAGGCCTTTCACTGAGGGCTCTCGTTGTGACGTGGAGCTCATCCTTAAGGCCAACCACATTGAGGTGAACAACCAGCACACGGCCGCCTCTGTCCTGCTGGAGGAGGCCCACAGGGACATGGAGGACTTCTAGGACA
Organism: Periophthalmus modestus; assembly: GCA_019594935.1. Taxonomy (NCBI): domain Eukaryota; kingdom Metazoa; phylum Chordata; class Actinopteri; order Gobiiformes; family Gobiidae; genus Periophthalmus; species Periophthalmus modestus. The sequence continues at coordinate 17,971,884 of JAIEZT010001328.1, read as the reverse complement.
CTTACAAGCTCAACCCTCTGGCTGGTGAGCACTTCAAGGCCCATCCATATGCTACTACTGTATATGGCGGTTGCTATTGTGGAGTTGGTTTTTAACGTGTTACTTCTCTGTAGGTAGGGACCAGATCTTGATGAGTTTTTGCCCGCAGATATTTGGGATGTATGTGGTCAAACTTGCTGTTGCTATGGTGATGGCAGGAGGCGTACAGAGGATAGATTCTACAGGAGGCAAAGTTAGAGGTACCATTCTGGATCTGGTCTTTCTTTCTGATCATTATACCGTACCACTACCAATCAAAAGTTTGGATACACCTTCTCATTCAATCACAGATGTGTTTTGTCTGGGTCAGGGAATATCAAGGTTGTGTAAAGCAGTGATCAAAGCAAAGGCTGGCTATTTTGAAGAATCTAAAACATATTTAATGTATTTCACACATTTTTGTTTACTACATTCATAGTTAAACAATTCTGTCTTTTCTAGGTGAGTGCCACATGCTTTTGGTGGGCGACCCGGGTACAGGGAAGTCTCAGTTTCTAAGTATGCAGCAAAAGTCATGCCTCGTTCTGTGCTCACAGCTGGGATTGGGTCTACAAATGCAGGTATGCCCTTGTAATAATGCTAGTTTCCCCCTGTTAAATATGATGTAAATGTTGGATTTATTCTTGTTCTTATAGGCCTGACTGTAGCAGCTGTAAAGGATGGGGGAGACTGGCACTTGGAGGCGGGAGCTTTGGTCTTGTCCGACGGGGGCTTTTGCTGCATAGACGAATTTAACAGTATCAAAGAACATGACCGCATCAGCATACATGAGGCTATGGAGCAGCAGTCCATCAGTGTTGCCAAAGCTGGGTATGACATGCCACAGATTGTGTATTGTAATTGTAATGTGTTTGCAACCCTGGTAATGTATATCCTTAGTACTTACAATGTCTCCTTCCAGTATGGTGTGTAAGCTGAACACCAGAACCATCATCTTGGCAGCCACCAACCCCAAAGGCCAGTATGACCCTGCCCAATCCCTGTCAGAGAATGTGGCCCTGGCCAGCCCTCTGCTCAGCCGTTTTGACTTGGTGCTGGTTCTGTTGGATAGCAGGAACGCCGAGTGGGACCGCACCATTTCCTCCTTCATCTTGGAGGACAGAGGACGCCCAGGTGCTGCTGTTCTGTCCTATTTCACGTACTAGTATATAAAGAAAGTACTGTCATGGATGAGTGACCATTTGATGTAACAGTTCACTCTAAAGATAATGTATACTGTGACTATAGAGTGTTAAGTGTGATGTCAGTACCAGATCCAAGAACTGTATTGTGGCAAAATTAAAACAGAAAAAAACAAAGCTAGGACAGCTGTGAAGTTGCTTGTTGGACCCGAAAGTGACACCATCACTTAACAACTCTATATCCGCAAAGTGGCTTGTTTCAAGAATGTATTTCTTTACTAAGTATAAAGTATGTAACAAAACCACAATATATTTTAAGGTGCACTATAGGAACCTTTCTGGTGGTCAGGCACTGCTTGTCTAATAATGGCTGTAACAAAATATCATGTGTGTTAATTGATCACCAGATATCTTTAAAATTATGTTTGTCTTGTCGCATGTTCAGGACAGCCTGCTGACTCGTCCAGCCTGTGGCCTATAGACAAGATGAAAGCATACTTCTGTTTAATTAAACGACTGCAGCCTCAGCTCTCACAGGACGCCAACAGAGTCCTGACTAGTTACTACCAACTGCAAAGACAGAGCCAAGGACGCAACGCCCGCACCACCATCCGTATGCTGGAGAGCCTGAGCCGACTGGCCGAAGGTAGGACGGGCATCTAACATTTGTTTATAGTCATTTGATATTGGATATTAGAACTAAATGTAACTTCATTTTACCACCCCATAGCACATGCCAAACTCATGTACAGGGAGACCGTCACAATTCAGGATGCTATCATGGCGGTTTCTGTCATGGAGTGCTCTATGCAGGTCAGAATTGGTGTTCTGCTTTTGTTTGCAGCATATATTATTTTGCAGCATTAGCCTCTAATAATGATGCAGTATTCAACTTGTTAGTTGAAAGAATTTCAAGCCATAAGATTAATATGGTAAGTTTGTTGAGCCAATTCATAATCAATAATGATTCCATATTTGTGGATCATAAGTTTGGATATTCTTCCAGTATCTCCCATAGAGTTCCATCCATCCATCCATTTTCTTCCGCTTATCCGGGGCCGGGTCGCGCGGGGCAGCAGTCTAAGGAGGGACTCCCAGACTTCCCTCACTCCAGACACGTCCTCCAGCTCCTCCGGTGGGACCCCAAGGCGTTCCCAGGCCAGCCGAGAGACATAGTCCCTCCAGCGTGTCCTGGGTCTTCCTCGGGCCTCCTCCCGGTGGGACATGCCCAGAACACCTCCCTAGGGAGGCGTCCAGGAGGCATCCTGAGTAGATGCCCGAGCCACCTCAGCTGGTTCCTCTCAACGTGAAGGAGCAGCGGCTCTACTCCGAGCCCCTCCCGTGTGACTGAGCTCCTCACCCTATCTCTAAGGGTGCGCCCAGCCACTCTGCGGAGGAAACTCATTTCGGCCGCTTGTATCCGCGATCTTGTCCTTTTCGGTCATGACCCAGAGCTCATGACCATAGGTGAGGGTAGGAACGTAGATTGACCGGTAAATCGAGAGCTTTGCCTTTCGACTCAGCTCCTTCTTCACCACAACGGACCGATACAGCGACCGCATCACTGCGGACGCTGCACCGATCCGCCTGTCAATCTCGCGTTCCATCCTTCCCTCACTCGTGAACAAGACCCCGAGATACTTGAACTCCTCCACTTGAGGCAAAGGCTCACCACCCACCCGGAGAGGGCAAACCACCTTTTTCCGGTCGAGAACCATGGCCTCAGATTTAGAAGAGCTGATTCTCATCCCAGCCGCTTCACACTCGGCTGCAAACCGCCCCAGTGCCTGCTGCAGGTCCTGGCTCGAAGAAGCCATCAGGACAACATCATCTGCAAACAGCAGAGATGAGATCCTGTGGTTCCCGAACCAGACCCCCTCCAGCCCCTGGCTGCGCCTAGAAATTCTGTCCATAAATATAATGAACAGAACCGGTGACAAAGGGCAGCCCTGGCGGAGTCCAACATGCACCGGGAACAAGTCTGACTTACTGCCGGCAATGCGAACACAGCTCCTGCTCCGGTCATACAGGGACCGGACAGCCCTTAGCAAAGGGCCCCGGACCCCATACTCCCAGAGCACCCCCCAAAGGGACACCACGGGGGACACGGTCGAATGCCTTCTCCAGATCCACAAAAACATGTGGGACGGTTGGGCAAACTCCCATGAACCCTCGAGCACCCGATGGAGAGTATAGAGCTGGTCCAGTGTTCCACGACCAGGACGAAAACCACACTGCTCCTCCTGGATCTGAGGTTCGACTATCGGCCGGACTCTCCTCTCCAGTACCCTGGAATAGACCTTACCGGGAAGGCTGAGGAGTGTGATTCCCCTGTAATTGGAAAACACACCCTCCGGTCCCCCTTTTTATACAGAGGGGACACCACCCCGGTCTGCCAGTCCAGCGGTACTGTCCCCGGACCGCCACGCGATGTTGTAGAGACGTGTCAGCCAAGACAGCCCCACAACATCCAGAGACTTAAGGTACTCGGGACGGATCTCATCAACGCCCGGAGCCTTGCCACCGAGGAGCTTGCTAACCACCTCAGTGACTTCGGCCAGGGTGATGGACGAGTCCGCCTCCGGGTCCCCGGCCTCGGCTTCCTCCTCGGAAGACGTGACAGTGGGATTGAGGAGATCCTCAAAGTATTCCTTCCACCGTCCGACAACATCCCCAGTCGAGGTCAGCAGCTCTCCACCCGCACTGTAAACAGTGTTGGTGAAGCACTGCTTCCCCCTCCTGAGGCGCCCGAACGGTTTGCCAGAATTTCTTTGAGGCCGTCCGATAGTCCTCCTCTCATGGCCTCCCCGAACTCCTCCCACCCCGAGTTTTTGCCTCCACGACAGCACGAGCCGCAGCACGCTTGGCCCGCCGGTACCCGTCAGCTGCCTCAGGAGTCCCACAAGCCAACAAGGCCCGATAGGACTCCTTCTTCAGCCTGACGGCATCCCTTACTTCCGGTGTCCACCACCGGGTTCGGGGATTGCCGCCGCGACAAGCACCGCAGACCTTACGACCACAGCTACGGGCAGCCGCATCAACAATGGAGGTGGAGAACATGGCCCACTCGGAGTCCATGTCTCCAACCTCCCCCGGGATCAGAGAGAAGCTCTCCCGGAGGTGCGAATTGAAGACCCCCCTGACAGAAGGCTCCGCCAGACGTTCCCAACAGACCCTCACGATACGCTTGGGCCTGCCAGGTCTATCCGGCTTCCTCCTCCGCCAGCGGATCCCAACTCACAACCAGGTGGTGATCAGTTGACAGCTCTGCCCCTCTCTTCACCCGAGTGTCCAAAACACGCGGCCGGAGGTCAGATGACACGACTACAAAGTCGATCATCGACCTCCGACCTAGGGTGTCCTGGTGCCACGTGCACTGATGGACACCCTTGTGCTTGAACATGGTGTTCGTATATGGACAAACTGTGGCTAGCACAGAAGTCCAATAACAAAACACCGCTCGGGTTCAGATCAGGGAGGCCGTTCCTCCCAATCACGCCCCTCCAGGGTGTCACTGTCGTTACCCACATGGGCGTTGAAGTCCCCCAGGAGAACAAACGGAGTCCCCGGTGGGTGCACTGTCTAGTACCCCCCCCAGGCACTCCAAGAAGGCCGGGTACTCTACACTGCTGTTTGGCCCGTAGGCTGCCACAACAGTGAGAGACCTGTCCCCGACCCGTAGGCGCAGGGACGCGACCCTCTCGTTCACCGGGGGGAGAACTCCAACACGTGACGGCTGAGCTGTGGGGCAATGAGCAGGCCCACACCAGCTCGCCGCCGCTCCCCGCGGGCAACGCCAGAGAAATGGAGAGTCCAGCCCCTCTCAAGAAGTTGGGTTCCAGAGCCCAAACTGTGCGTGGAGGCGAGGCCGACTATATCTAGTCGGTAACGCTCAACCTCCGCACAAGCTCAGGCTCCTTCCCCCCCCCAGCGAGGTGACATTCCATGTCCCCAGAGCTAGTCTCCATGTCCGGAGATCCGGTCGTCGGGGCCCCCGCGCCGTCGACTGCCGCCCGGATCTCTTAGCACCGGCCCCTTATGGATCCTCCCGCGGGTGGTGGGTCCACGTGAGGACGGCCCCACGTCGCTCCTTCGGGCTGAGCCCGGCCGGGCCCCGTGGGAAAGGCCCGGCCACCAGGCGCTCGCTGTCGAGCACCCACCCCAGGCCTGGCTCCAGGGTGGGGCCCCGGTGACGCCGGTCCGGGCGACGTAACTGGCCTTTGAGTATTATTCATCATAAAGGGCTTCTGAACCGCTCTTGGTCTGACCCGTCCCCCTGGACCTGTTTGCCATGGGTGACCCTACCAGGGGCATAAAGCCCCCGACAACATAGCTCCCAGGATCATTCGGGCACTCAAAACCCTCCACCACGTTAAGGTGGCGGTTCAGGGAGGGGAGTTATATGAACTATTTCCTATTGACCACCGAGTTTAGGACACTGATATAAAATTATTTCTTGATGATTGTGCAAAACGCCTATTAATACTTCTTTGTTCTTGGCTCTAGGGCGGCGCTCTTCTTGGGAGTATGAATGCATTACTGACGTCTTTCCCTGAGGATCCCGTGGAGCAGTACAGGACTCAGTGCCAGCTCCTGTTAGAGGGACTCCACCTGCCCCAGCTGCTGCAGAAAGAGATGGACAGACTCTTAGCACACGCAGGCAGCTGAGGAACTTATGCATTAATACAGACATTTTATATTCATTTACAATAATCTGGGGTATTTTTACTCCCTGTTTTAAATTGTATATATCATGACATACTGTAAAGAAGCTGTACACTATTTGATTAAGTTTGGGGGTTGGGGGAGGGGTGTGTGTGTTTCTTTTGGTGCAGAGTCTGCTACATGCTTTTCTCTATGGAGATGTTATTTGTTTGATTGGAATGTTCCACACTATGGAATTTAAACATTTCTATATATCGTCTATTTTCTTATGTTTCCTATTGCTAAAAAATACCTTGTTGAACATACATTCCTATTGTTAGACCCTTACCTCTCCATAGACCTGACCTGTAAAACCTGAAGATAGGTAGGTTTAATGCCATACTGTGAACCATTCTAGGTAAAGTAATAAGAGCTTTGACCAGAAAAAATATAAGATGATCATGCAAACTAAGTCAGTTCTTCTCAATAGCCAGGCCCTAGTTATTGCATTCAGACAACACCTCTGTTTGAGATGGAAAGCACAAAAAACATATTATGCGGTTCTATATGCTTATAATGGAGGAACTGTATATATCTGAGCATGATTTACAAAGGAAGATTGATCCGTCTGTTTAGGACTAGAAAATTAATAAATCTGTTTTTCTCTGTAATTTCTCATTTTGCATCAGCATTATTGACTATTATGCTCTATGTACTGCTTCTTTAGCAGTTACAAGTGAAAAAAGACCTCCCTGCTCCAGGTTAAGTTGTGAATGAACAGAGTCAACAGTGAGAAGTGTGTGGGGAGGGGAAGTAAGCACACCCCAGCTTAAACTCCTACTCCCATGACTTGGCATAGATTTGAGGTGTCCAACAATCTCAGCTCTGTCTCCCCTCCCCTCTCTGTGTGTTTAAAAGAGGCAGCAGAGGAGAGCTGCCTTCAGAGAAAACAATACTAACCACTAACCAACCACTATGGCTGAATCATGGATGGAACATTGTTGCAGCTCATAAAGAAGGAAACCAGCACGAGAGGAGCAGGTAGGCAGGACACATGATTTTAAAAAGACTGAAGGTTTGCCAGTTTAGTTTTGTGGCTGTAAAATGTCATAAGCAATTGTTCATACAATTTAAATGACAGCAGCTAAATCCTAGCTGTTCACAAATAATATTACATCTAGAGACGCATAAATACTTTATATTGTAAAGACTTGTATTGTCTTTGGCACTGAAGTTTATTCTAGTCATTTTAATATTTCTGTGCCATTTGCTTCACATATGCGCAATCTGTACCTTAGGTGTGTGAAAATGAACAATCCTCAGAGGAGGAGGCCCTCATCCGCAGCGTCTTCAGGAACTATGTGCTGGAGCATCACTCTGAAGATATCACCCAGGTCATCACAGAGGCAGACCTGCACACTCACCATCCCATAATTGTCAATGCCATGAACCTATTTGAAGCAAACATGGAAGTAAGACCTCGTTAAAAACCTTTACGTAACCACGCTGAACTTGGCCGTGCTACAGTCCAGCTTGGTTGCAGGAACGACCCGTCTGCTCTTGATTGTTGTATAGTTTGTCTTTGTCTGCGTTGTGTTTTAATAATGGCCAGAAAACGGAGTGGTTCTTTGCATTTAATCTGTACAATCATCAAAAACACTGGTCAGAACTCACAGCTCACACCGGAGAGCAGCACTCTACAAGGGTAACGAGTCAGTTAGCATGTACAAAAGTTAGCTTGTCATGACATGTAAATTAGTCCATTACTGTGTAATAATTCATGTGTAGCACAAAATATTAGTTCCCCAATAACATGAACAATGTGTACACCCAATTAGTGATTATATTATGAATGATTAACAGAAATACACAATCTACAGTGACAGAGCTAAAAGATAGTGACCCACCTCGTGCCCGACTCTCGTAAACTGGCAACGTGCTCACGATGCCAGGGGCACTTATAGCTACCGGTCACCAGCAGAGGGAGCTTCTCCATTAAATTACCTGAGCCCAATTAAAGTGATGACAAGTGGAACAGAATACCATTTAATCTCTGTTACATTTACTTACCTTTATATTCTATGAATTTGCTGTTAAATTGAATGCTTTATTTTCATACAGGTTGGGGACTATTTTAATGTATATCCCAGGGAAGTCTAGACTCTTTTTGACGAAGTTTTACAGCAAACTGCTCTGGAGCTTTCAAGAAATGGCCAGCAGAGGGGAGCAGAGCTGAGGCCAATGTGCACATTTCATGCACGGATCTCAGGTAAGGGTCAAACTACCTAAGATGCCTTTAATTGTTTATTTGCTGTAAAAGGAAGTGAAAGCAGTGTTGTCAGAGGGGTTGGTTGCATATTTTTTTATTCATACAATATATTTCATTTCTAAGATTCATTGTTATTTTTTTCATTGTATATATTTTGTTCATTGATTCTTTTAATTTTGAACTGAAGTAAATGTGTTTTTGCCTTTGTTTGACAGTTTGCTTAATAATAGCTATTTGTGTTATTACAACAGGAATCTTTTTTTTTTTTTTACACTTTCTGGATTGTTTGCCAGCAGATTGCTGAAAGATTTAATGGGTCACTTTTCAAATTGGGTGTAGGAGATCTGTGTAAGTTCTAGCAGAGGTTTCCCAAAATTCTTTTATGTTTTTAAAAGTTCAAAATACAGGACTGTGGAGTGTCTTTTGTTCGACACATTGTTGTCAGCATTCACAAGATAGCCTTTTATACTTATTTTGTATTACAGGGGGTTTAAAACGGCAACTAATTAACTAATGTATTCACATGTATGGTTTTGTAGGTTTTACCTGTATGTCCTGAGCTCACCAGAGACACTATCCCTAGATCCAGAGAGATGTGGGTCATTTCTCTCAGTCACTGGCACAGTCATTCGAACTAGTGATTCTACGGTGGGCCGAATAAGATTGACTTCACTCAGTTACTCAAATTCTGGCTATATGTTTTGTTTCACTACAATAACCATATTAGCATTGTGAGCTACATTACACATTTAATTTGAGTTAAAATGTAATGAAAGATTATTATTTATTTGCCAGACATCCATCAGGTGTCCTAGTACCACCTGATGGAGCTTGCGTGCCACAGTTTGAAAAACACTACTATTTGATCCACTCATTTATTATATTTCACTTTACCACAGGATAGTTTTCAAAGGAAGTCCTCTATTAACATAATCCTTTAACCGTGTAATGTGACTTGCATATAATGTCTGTGGGTGACGGTAAGCATATGAAGTGGAAATACTTATTATTCTTTTGTTTTTTTTTTGTTTTCTTTTTGCGTTTGAAAGGTCTGGAGTATCAGCGTGACTACATGTGTGCTAAGTGTCGTTACGTTTTTCAAGTCAATGCTGAATTTGACCAGTTCTACACTTTTGTGCCTCCTGTGACCTGTCCAAACCCTGAGCACTGCGAGTCCCACAAATTCAGCTGCCTCTCTGGAGACACAGAGCCCACCGCATGCAGAGACTACCAGGAGATCAAGATCCAAGAGCAGGTACAGCTATAAGTTGCGTTCACGGACAAGTGCGTATGTAACTGTATGTGAGATTTTTATTTTTATTTTTTTAAAGAAATATCCTTAATGGAAAGCCACAAATGATCAATGTTAATCTCATGGTTTAAAGTCTGACTGACAACAATCAGAGTTGAGAAGATGCTCACCTTTGTGCCAAATTTTGTTTCACGTAGAAAGGCCCAGCAATTAGAGAGATATTAACCATATTAAAAACATTGCAATCTGAAAGTTAAACAAAGCAAATTCTTCCCTAGAATTCTGAACTGTCTTCCAGCTCAGTTTAAACTATAGGATTCTGTTGTGATCTTGTAAATATAGCCAATTGCTCCTGACAAATCCAGATTCAGCGTTACACTTTATGATAACTAGGCATACTATATTTATCCCCATAAAGAAATATGTAAAATGCATTTGATCCATCCTTCAATGCCACTGGGGTAACCTGTCAGGAGCAATGGATGACTGTCTTTAAAAAAAACCTGTAGGATTGTCATGGTCATAACATATTAGGCCATTTTTAAGATTAGTATATAATAGTGTAAAATTGAATTGAATAGCTTCCCTTGTTTTGTGATGTTTGTGTCATTTTTCAAACGTAAATTGAAAAGTGTTGTAATTAAATTAAAGATAATTTTATTTAAGTATTACAGAGGTATGAGCAATGGAAAATATGGTGTGTGTGTAAGTGTGTGCACATAATACATACAGGTACATAATACAGTTATTTGAATATACACAAAGTCAGATACACATTTGAGCCAATTTAATATTTATTTTCCTTTTGAGACAATTTAATATGTATTTACCAATCCTTACAGCTATTTCATAAAGTAGCTGCAAGGATCAGGTTAACATACTGGTAGGCAAAAAGGGATTATTATCAAATTTCTTGAGTTATAAGACTATTAAACTGACAAACAGCAAAGTCATCTTATAGGCCCAGAAATCAGATAATCATTAGATTTAGTGTGTATGTGAGCAAAACAGGTGATTGTTGGTGGTTGGAGAGGCAGCAAAATGGTTGCCACATTTCTACCACTTCTAATCACTCACGCTTACAACACATACATTCATACAAAAGCCAGATTGGTGGTGTCTTGCCCAAGGACACATTTTTTAAGAAAAAAAAAGGGATTATAAGCAACCCTTATAATCCTATGTGTATTATAAGGGTTGCTTTTCTAGTCTTTTTTCAAGTAGTTTCATGAGATGGTTTACCTAAACCTCCTTTAGATAAACCATCTCCTTTACAAAACAGATTATAGTTTCTTGACGCTCAGCGTTTGTCGCCCTGAGCTACATCTACTGTTTTGTAGGAAGCGCCAGGAATGAGACCTTTCTGGCCTTTCGCAGTCTGGTGTTTTGCAATTTCATCCGTGCGATTTCTTCAGCAGCATCAAGACTTTTCAATAACTGTGCAGCCAGTTTGTCCTCCAGCTCTTCTATAACTCTAAAAATGTCTGTTTGAAAGTCTGTGAAGGTCTGTCTTGCACAAGTTTTCAATTTTCTCATGTTGGATTCTCACTTGATCTTCCAGACTTGAGATTTTAGTTTGAAGTTTGGTGTTTTCCCATTTCAGCTGTGCAGTTTCTTCAGCAGAGTCAAGACTTTTCAGTAACTGTGCAGCCAGTTTGTCCTCCAGCTCTTCTATAACTCAAAAATGTCTTTTTGAAAGTCTGTGAAGTTCTCTCTTGCACTAGCTTCTATTTTCTCATTTTGGATTCTCACTTGATCTTCCAGACTTGAGATTTTATTTTGAAGTTTGGTGTTTTCCCATTTCAGCTGTGCAGTCTCTTCAGCAGAGTCGAGACTTTTCAGTAACTGTGCAGCCAGTTTGTCTCCAGCTCTTCTATAACTCCAAAAATGTCTCTTTGAAAGTCTGTGAAAGTCTCTCTTGCACAAGCTTCAATTTTCTCATTTTGGATTCTCACTTGATCTTCCAGACTTGAGATTTTATTTTGAAGATTGGTGTTTTCAACTTTTAGTTGATAAATCTCTTCAATATAATCTTGATTTGTAATTTTTTTGAGGCACCAAAATCTTCAGATCTTGAAAAGCTAGAGTCTGTCTATCAAAGTCAGTCACATTTTTGTTGGGATCATGATATGTCAATTTCAACTGCGTCATTTCTCCAGATAGACTGTTCCTGTCCTGCTGGGTGTTGGTATACTTTTCATTTTGTTCAGTTTGGATTTTGAAGTTCTTATTTAAATCTGTACCAACTAAATCCTTCAACTTGAAATTTTCATTTTTGGTTTCTTGCAGTTCGTGTTTCAGAAGACCAATTTCATTTTCAAGTGAAGATATTGCTGCATTGAGGTTCTGGTTTGCTAGTTTGTGCTGATTACTTCCTCTTTTTGGATGCAGAGTTTTTCTTCCAGATCCCAAATAGTTTTTCTTTTGGATTTCCACTTCGCTGAGGTGTCTGTGGTTAAGTTTACAGTTCTCTTTTGTTGCCTGAAGATCGTGGACCACAATCCTCAGCTGTGAATTCCACCTCTGAGATTCACACAATGCTTCTTTAAGCTGAGCAATCTCCGTTTCATATTTGTCTGTTTGGGCCCTCAAATCTTGGTTCAAAATATTTATGACCTCCTTGTGATTGGCCAGTATCATTTGGAGGTCACCACGTCTCCTTGGGTCTCCTGGTTCAGCTCTCCAAGCTCCAAGTTTCCACTTTGAGGCGCTGTAACTCTTTTTTCAATTTCCTCTTCTGAACAGTTGGTAGCCTTCCTGTGATCGTAGACTTGGCCATTCCTGTGTATTTGCTAAAGTTGTTGGTCAGTTTGGAGAGCTTACTGGGATTCTCTCGGTCTTTTCTGTCTTGGCCACACGCATCCATATCTGTCTCTGCTGAGTCATCATCGCAGAGCAAAAGTCCAGAATAATCAGTGAAATCTAGACTTGACTGACTCAGGGATGGTGAGAAGGACTCAGGATACTCAAACTCTGATTTGAGTTCCTCTTGGAAAACTGTGTCGATGTCTTCCATTTTCTTATCCTCTTTGAAGTTATTTGAAGTTGAGGAAAGAGTTTATAAGCTAAAATGAGTAGCAACTTTTCTTTGTCTGCTGGTCTCTCTCTGCTGTGATTTTCTGTATCACTATTTGTGATATGAAATAATCAAACTGTTAAACATCCAATCTCCAGATGATGATTGCAATAAAGCTTTGAGTGATGTCACATAGTTATTGTCATGGAAACCGGAATTCTTTGTTTACAGTCATAACATTCTAGACTGCGCTGCTAAAATGGAACACCTGTTACTATGACAACAACATATGGTTGCTAGGGAAACAGTTATGAAATACATTTTTGACATATGTCACATGCTTCCCATGTCCAATCAGGAAGTGACAATTTATAAAGTAGATTGTCTGAATCATTCTTAATAAAGTATTTGTTCATTTATGTATTTCATGCTTTATTAAAGCTAATTAAGGTGTATTATTATAAAGTGGTAGCAGGTTCAGTTTAAACGATCTTTCTCCCCTCGTCTATTGAACATGTTTATGTCACTACAGGTCCAGCGGCTGTCAGTGGGCAGTATTCCACGCTCCATGCTCATTGCTCTGGAGGATGATTTGGTGGACTCTTGTAAATCAGGTAAAATTATATTATCAGTGCAAAACTTTGTCTGAATGGTTATAATATTAGTTAATACATGCTTAAGTAAAATCATTAAGCTTTTAAAATAACGTGTGTGCAAACTGAGAGAAAAGCCTAATGTAATTACAAGGATCATATACCTTGGTTAAGCAGAAAAGACCAAGGCACTACATAGACCCTGAACCTTTGCTCTTATTCAGTGCAGCTAACGAAGGAATAACTTTTAATGTAAAGCACTTTGAATATCTTATGTATGAATTATGCTATACAAATAAACATGCCTTGCCTTTAATAAATTGCATTTCTACAATACTGGAAAGCCTCAAAAGTCATAATTTTAGAAAAAGATTGGTGTGTTTTTTGTACGAAGAGCTTTTTTGGTTTTTTTTTTGTTTTTTTTCAAAAATGTAATATTTTTTGGATTTCACAGTTGGACCTATTACCCAAATTGTGATTTCTATTGAGATACAGCCCTAATCACAGCAATACTATTACTGAAACGTGGGTATTGGGGCATGCCCAATCAATTACAATGACTGGTAGCTTGCTTGTCTCTTGTTTCTAGGAGATGATGTGACCGTCTATGGAATCGTGTGTCAGCGCTGGAGGCCTTTCACTGAGGGCTCTCGTTGTGACGTGGAGCTCATCCTTAAGGCCAACCACATTGAGGTGAACAACCAGCACACGGCCGCCTCTGTCCTGCTGGAGGAGGCCCACAGGGACATGGAGGACTTCTAGGATGGGGACACTTACAAGCTCAACCCTCTGGCTGGTGAGCACTTCAAGGCCCATCCATATGCTACTACTGTATATGGCGGTTGCTATTGTGGGAGTTGTTTTTAACGTGTTACTTCTCTGTAGGTAGGGACCAGATCTTGATGAGTTTTTGCCCGCAGATATTTGGGATGTATGTGGTCAAACTTGCTGTTGCTATGGTGATGGCAGGAGGCGTACAGAGGATAGATTCTACAGGAGGCAAAGTTAGAGTACCATTCTGGATCTGGTCTTTCTTTCTGATCATTATACCGTACCACTACCAATCAAAAGTTTGGATACACCTTCTCATTCAATCACAGATGTGTTTTTGTCTGGGTCAGGGAATATCAAGGTTGTGTAAAGCAGTGATCAAAGCAAAGGCTGGCTATTTTGAAGAATCTAAAACATATTTAATGTTATTTCACACATTTTTGTTTACTACATTCATAGTTAAACAATTCTGTCTTTTCTAGGTGAGTGCCACATGCTTTTGGTGGGCGACCCGGGTACAGGGAAGTCTCAGTTTCTTAAGTATGCAGCAAAAGTCATGCCTCGTTCTGTGCTCACAGCTGGGATTGGGTCTACAAATGCAGGTATGCCCTTGTAATAATGCTAGTTTCCCCCTGTTAAATATGATGTAAATGTTGGATTTATTCTTGTTCTTATAGGCCTGACTGTAGCAGCTGTAAAGGATGGGGAGACTGGCACTTGGAGGCGGGAGCTTTGGTCTTGTCCGACGGGGGCTTTTGCTGCATAGACGAATTTAACAGTATCAAAGAACATGACCGCATCAGCATACATGAGGCTATGGAGCAGCAGTCCATCAGTGTTGCCAAAGCTGGGTATGACATGCCACAGATTGTGTATTGTAATTGTAATGTGTTTGCAACCCTGGTAATGTATATCCTTAGTACTTACAATGTCTCCTTCCAGTATGGTGTGTAAGCTGAACACCAGAACCATCATCTTGGCAGCCACCACAACCCCAAAGGCCAGTATGACCCTGCCCAATCCCTGTCAGAGAATGTGGCCCTGGCCAGCCCTCTGCTCAGCCGTTTTGACTTGGTGCTGGTTCTGTTGGATAGCAGGAACGCCGAGTGGGACCGCACCATTTCCTCCTTCATCTTGGAGGACAGAGGACGCCCAGGTGCTGCTGTTCTGTCCTATTTCACGTACTAGTATATAAAGAAAGTACTGTCATGGATGAGTGACCATTTGATGTAACAGTTCACTCTAAAGATAATGTATACTGTGATCTATAGAGTGTTAAGTGTGATGTCAGTACCAGATCCAAGAACTGTATTGTGGCAAAATTAAAACAGAAAAACAAAGCTAGGACAGCTGTGAAGTTGCCTGTTGGACCCGAAAGTGACACCATCACTTAACAACTCTATATCCGCAAAGTGGGCTTGTTTCAAGAATGTATTTCTTTACTAAGTATAAAGTATGTAATAAAACACACAATATTTTTAAGGTGCACTATGGAACCTTTATGGTGGTCAGGCACCTGCTTGTCTAATAATGGCTGTAACAAAATATCATGTTGTTAATTGATCACCCAGATATCTTTAAAATTATGTTTGTCTTGTCGCATGTTCAGGACAGCCTGCTGACTCGTCCAGCCTGTGGCCTATAGACAAGATGAAAGCATACTTCTGTTTGATTAAACGACTGCAGCCTCAGCTCTCACAGGACGCCAACAGAGTCCTGACTAGTTACTACCAACTGCAAAGACAGAGCCAAGGACGCAACGCCCGCACCACCATCCGTATGCTGGAGAGCCTGAGCCGACTGGCCGAAGGTAGGACGGGCATCTAACATTTGTTTATAGTCATTTGATATTGGATATTAGAACTAAATGTAACTTCATTTTACCACCCCATAGCACATGCCAAACTCATGTACAGGGAGACCGTCACAATTCAGGATGCTATCATGGTGGTTTCTGTCATGGAGTGCTCTATGCAGGTCAGAATTGGTGTTCTGCTTTGTTTGCAGCATATATTATTTTGCAGCATTAGCCTCTAATAATGATGCCAGTATTTAACTTGTTAGTTGAAGAATTTCAAGCCATAAGATTAATATGGTAAGTTTGTTGAGCCAATTCATAATCAATAATGATTCCATATTTGTGGATCATAAGTTTGGATATTTCTTCCAGTATCTCCCATAGAGTTATATGAACTATTTCCTATTGACCACCGAGTTTAGGACACTGATATAAAATTATTTCTTGATGATTGTGCAAAACGCCTATTAATACTTCTTTGTTCTTGCCTCTAGGGCGGCGCTCTTCTTGGGAGTATGAATGCATTACTGACGTCTTTCCCTGAGGATCCCGTGGAGCAGTACAGGACTCAGTGCCAGCTCCTGTTAGAGGGACTCCACCTGCCCCAGCTGCTGCAGAAAGAGATGGACAGACTCTTAGCACATGCAGGCAGCTGAGGAACTTATGCATTAATACAGACATTTTATATTAATTTACAATAATCTGGGGTATTTTTACTCCCTATTTTAAATTGTATATATCATGACATACTGTAATGAAGCTGTACACTATTTGATTAAGTTTGGGGGTTGGGGGAGGGGTGTGTGTGTTTTCTTTTGGTGCAGAGTCTGCTACATGCTTTTCTCTATGGAGATGTTATTTGTTTGACTGGAATGTTCCACACTATTGACTTTAAACATTTCTATATATCATCTATTTTCTTATGTTTCCTATTGCTAAAAAATACCTTGTTGAACATACATTCCTATTGTTAGACCCTTACCTCTCCATAGACCTGACCTGTAAAACCTGAAGATAGGTAGGTCTAATGCCAGACTGTGAACCATTCTAGGTAAAGTAATAAGAGCTTTGACCAGAAAAAATATAAGATGATCATGCAAACTAAGTCAGTTCTTCTCAATAGCCAGGCCCTAGTTATTGCATTCAGACAACACTCTTGTTTGAGATGGAAAGCACAAAAAACATATTATGCGGTTCTATATGCTTATAATGGAGGAACTGTATATATCTGAGAATGATTTACAAAGGAAGATTGATCCGTCTGTTTAGGACTAGAAAATTAATAAATCTGTTTTTCTCTGTAATTTCTCATTTTGCATCAGCATTATTGACTATTATGCTCTATGTACTGCTTCTTTAGCAGTTACAAGTGAAAAAAGACCTCCCTGCTCCAGGTTAAGTTGTTGTGAATGAACAGAGTCAACAGTGAGAAGTGTGTGGGGGAGGAGAAGTAAGCACACCCCAGCTTAAACTCCTACTCCCATGACTTGGCATAGATTTGAGGTGTCCAACAATCTCAGCTCTGTGTCCCCTCCCCTCTCTGTGTGTGTTTAAAAGAGGCAGCAGAGGAGAGCTGCCTTCAGAGAAAACAATACTAACCACTAACCAACCACTATGGCTGAATCATGGATGGAACATTGTTGCAGTCATCATAAAGAAGGAAACCAGCACGAGAGGAGCAGGTAGGCAGGACACATGATTTTAAAAAAGACTGAAGGTTGCCAGTTTAGTTTTGTGGCTGTAAGATGTCATAAGCAATTGTTCATACAATTTAAATGACAGCAGCTAAATCCTAGCTGTTCACAAATAATATTACATCTAGAGACGCATAAATACTTTATATTGTAAAGACTTGTATTGTCTTTGGCACTGAAGTTTATTCTAGTCATTTTAATATTTCTGTGCCATTTGCTTCACATATGCGCAATCTGTACCTTAGGTGTGTGAAAATGAACAACCCGTCTGTGCTGAACAAAGAGCTGTTTGTCCCATGTGGAGAGGTGCTGCTGGTGGCAGTGGAGGTGCAGAGGGCCAGGAGCAGGTACAGGTCCCTGCTGAGAAACAAGAGGGGCTCCTCCTTCCTCTGTGTCTCAGGTATATACAGTACTGTCAAAAGATTATATTGAACTGTAGCTGTGAACAGTCACTGGGAGACTAATGAACTTGTGTGGGGTGTGTTAAGTGACAAAGAGCAAACCTCAGAAGCTCTATATCATAAAGGTGAAGAGGAGCGGAGACGCTGGCTTTTCCAGAAGGTCACAGTGGACAGTGGAAGAACTGCGGCAGGTTAATGGCATAAACCCCCACAAGGTCAGAACATACAAGAGCATTATGTCAACTTCCCCTATAGAGATCAAGACTGTTGTAAACAATCAGATGCTATACACGACTGTCAAGTTCTTTGGCCTAAAGTGTTAAAAGCCAAAAGAGAGCATTTTAAAATTAAGAAATGGCAATAACAGTGCTGCATGCTTTGCCTACTTTGAGCTTATTTATGATGATTCTTTGTTTACTGCATGTTTCAGGACAGCCCTGAGTTTGAGCTGACTTTTGACAACACTGTGGACCACTGGGTGACCCGCTCTGCTGCTGACAAATGTATCTTTGTCCAAGTCCTGTATGGGGCCTGTAAGACACACTTGAGAAGCCCATCTGGAGTTGTGGTGATCATACCTGGGCCAGATGAGGGCCAGAAGAGAGCCCCAGGTAGGGAGAACGAAGGCCCCACTCCCAGCCCTATGCCCACAAGTCTGCGTATCAGACGCAAGAGCATCGCTCTCCCAAGACAAACTTACTTTATCAACTGCCAACCCAAGCTGACCCGAGGTAAGTCTATGAAGCCAACATCTGCCATGATTCAAATGCTATAATGAGCTTTTCCCCTGCCGCAGATGCCCAACGCATGAACCTAGTCATCTACCAGTGTAAAGCCCTTCTCAACCGAATGAAGAACAAAGTGGCTGCTAAACAAAAGCAGTACAGACATCAGGGTAAGACTTAAGTTATTGTAAGTGATACTAGTTTACATCGAATGCATTTCCTTTGATTTGTTGTGTGATTTGTCCATTGCCACACCAGACACAAGTCTCCCTGAGGAGAACAGTAGCTTTGTTTATTTGGGGGCAGAGTAAAATACAATAGCTGTTATTTGGAAGCTGAGCGCTGTTGAACCCACTGACTGGGGCAGTGTAACTGATGAGAGGGGTACCAGGCTGTCCCGGGACACGCACCACAGCCATTCATGGTTGGCCTCATATAAACTCAGAGACTGCAGTGATAGAACTTGTGGAGTCATACTAACACTGTCAGCAGTTTAACTGTGTAAGGTCAGACAAAGGACTACTGTTGTGAGTATGACACTGTAACATGGAAGCAGTGGTTGCACTGTAATGGATCACTATAGCAACATAACCATAACATGAGAAATTCTTATGTTGCTAGTGTTGCTTTTTCTGAGTGCACTCTTATTCAAGAAGATGTCTACTACTTCACAACATAGGGGTCTATTGCATAGCACTTTTGCTTCACTGTGATATGATCCCAGGTTTGAACCAAGTGGTGTGTTCTATACGTTCAGAACTAAAACAAGTTGACAATGGATTACCAAAAACATGTTTTTTGCATACTATAGTTGAGGTAAATTAAAAAGACATCTCTTAAGTGTATCTGCACAATTGTTGTAAACATGTTCCCTGTTTTTCAGCAGAGCACTTGGGACAAACTGATGAAGCAAGCCCAATGTGGAGTCTGGTGCAGAGGATGACTGTGGCTCTGGGGAGGAGGAAGAGCAAACTGAGAGCTGCTGAAGACAGGACTGAGGAGCTGAGACAGGCGGCTCAGCGCTTCGCTCAGAGTGCTCGCCAGGTCAGTCACTAATTCCGTCACTAATAGAGAAATAGCATTTCTGTGCTGGGCCAACCCCACACTGCCAGCTCAGTCCTTGTTATCTTGGCATCAGAGGTATAATACTCCCTACAACAGAAGCATAGGCAGGCTGAACTTGACTTGAATGTAAAATATTTTCACCATGTGTTGAGGGTTATTGTAAGCCTTCAGGTCCCTCAGTGGGTCCTGTGCTGACGGTACATAAACCTCACCTGCATTATAACTGCAGCATCATGCCTCTTCTGATTCAACATTGCACATTACAGACAAACCTGATGTAAAGAGCATCAACTGGACAAGACAAAATGATGTAAAGAGGAACTGGAAAGATTTAAGGAGAAATGTATAGAAAGAACATGAATGAAACATGAAAATAATCAAAAAGTGCTAATTTTGAGGTTTTCTAAATAACCTTATTGGACTGGATATGTTTTTTTCAGTTGAGTACATGATATTAACAGTATATTAACATGTGTAAGAGAACTGAACATTTTAAGTTATAATAAGGAAAAGGGGTGGGAGTAAATCAATTATTATAAGTTATTCCCACTCATTTTGCTCAACTTGCAGCTGTGTAGTTTGTGTACAATAGCTTTTATTTTGACCTGTGACCTTTGATTAATTATCTGTGACACCAAATAAACAGATGGTGGCAATGTACTGAGATTTGTCTTATGCTGAACTGACAGACACTTAAGTGTTTTTTTTCTTTTCAAAATACAGTTGGCTCTAAGGTACACCAGGTAAAGAACACATGGACCTGCAGAGGGCAGCAGGAGCTGAAGAAGTGAAGGTGCCACTTGAGCTGGAAATAAAAGATGGTTCTATTATTTTTTACCTATAAACATATTATTAATAATTGTTGCAAACTTATGGCAATGTATATAGGCAAATGCTTGATTTGTGATTTATCTTAATTATTACAATATATCTCCTAATTGCCTCAGAGAGTTTCTATCCAGTTGGGTGATTCATTCATTTAAAGCTTCTGGAGAATGTAATACTTGTTGCTCATGTCAGTTAATACAATTTATTGTTACAATGTCTGCATAAATGTCCCACTGTCTCGTGAATTTGTTTTTAAACATTTGTGGATGTTTGTTCATTAATGTCACTTTTGTCAGTTGATCTTTTTGTCTTTTGTCTGCTTGTCACTGGAATCCAAAAATAACAAATAAATAAAAAAAACATACTAACTTATCACTTTGAAATTTTACAAATGGATTTCATTGTCTCCAATCACAATTTTAGCAGTTTCAGTAATACATTGAATTAATCAGCCAAAGGAAGGAATGACCATGTCTTTTACAAATCAACAATAGGTCTACAGTAGTCTATAATGTCAATGTTAAATCTGTGGACTTGGATTTGCAGCGTTAATGGAATACTTGGTAGCATCCTACACCTTTAATATACATTTCAATCTGCTTTTGAAGTTAAAAGCCTACTGACTGTAATATTAAAATGTGTCAGCAGAGGGCAGTGTTGTGCCACTTGGGTTCACCACCAGAAGTGTGTCCATAAAGCAACATGAGAAAATTGTAGAACAGCTGTGGCCCTTGTGGTTATGTGTTGTAGACTAGAGTAGTTTTGAACTAGTAGGAGGAAAAGCTTTATAACTTTCAAAAATCAAACCAATGAAACGGTTCTAATTTACAACTTGACCTCCAGAGTCAGTGATGGCATGCGGTCAGCCCACAACAGGGCCGGGTTTACAAGGAAGCAAAAGGGGGCATTGCAACCTCTTTTATAAAGGTTTGCGCCCTCATTTGAGGTGGGGTAAATAATGGCACTTATTGACATAGTGTAGACTTTGCAGCCCTTTGACTCTGAGCACAGTCTGTAGTTTGGCCCTCAGCACCGGCTTTGCTTCAAATATATTTATCGTTGAGGTTTCAGTGAAGGTATTCATTGCAAATAATATGGACATTACAGTTTACATGCATGTTGTCAGATGCGCTCTCACTCATAGCCCCATGTTGGATATACATATTTTTACATTCATATGCACCTACAACATGGGTCTATTTTACGCAGTGTGCATCACCATCACTGTAGGTTCCATACATATTTTTACATTCATATGCACCTGTTTTTGGGTCTTTTTTATTCCTCAAGTGGCTGTTTTCAGTCTATCACTGTGACTGTCCTTTTTGACCTTTGTGTGGCTATAGTTCCATCAGATGTTCTGTTTGGTCTGAGTTGCATTGATTTGATCTGGTGGTGTTTCAGTTGTTTTGTCTGATTGTATTGTTGATCTGATTTTTGTTTGGTTGAACTGCTTGTGTTGCAGTTGTTCTGTCTGATTACTGCTTTGCTTTGCTCTGATTGTGATGCCCTGTCACGGTATGGCCAATATATTCCATTTCATTATGACTGTTTTTATTCATCTCTCCACAGATGTAACCTTGTGGAGTCCCCTGCCTGTCTCCATGGAGATAAGTTCAGTGTTTCAGTGTTGAATCTTCAAAGAGCCTTGCTTTGGTCAGATTGTGTTCCTCTAGTTTACACTGGCGTTTGGTCTGATCTTGGGACTGTGGTTTGGTTGGTATGTTAATATAGTGATTTGTTGGTCTCATTGCGTGTCTGTGGTTTTGCTTGGTGTTAATACTGTGCTTCCGTTTTATTGAGTTACCATGGTTTTGCTGTTGGCCTGATATTTTTCTGTGATTTCATTGCTTTACAGTGTTAATAGTATAGTTTAGTCTGATTCTTTGACCTGTTTCCATGGTTTTGTTTTTTGTTAATACTGTAGTTTGCTCTGATTGCGTTTCCATGTTTTCCTTTGATTCTTACTTCTGTAGTTTGGTTTAAAGCTTTGGTATCATTGTGTTCCCATGTTTTTTTCTTTGCTCTTTATACTGTAGTTTGGTCTGATTGCATTTCCATGGTTTTGTTTAGCATTAATACTGTAGTTTTGATGTGTGGTGCTTTGGTTCCGGGGCTTGCTGATGTGATGGTCGTGGCAGGACAGGGTCAGTCTGATGGATGTGACATTAAGGCGAGCTGAAGCCGGAGATGCTTTCCCCAGTGTGATGGTGGCATTTGTCACTGAGCTGCTCGCACACACTGGGCCGGCCTCAGAGCTGACTGAGATTAATGATGACGCCGCCACTCTCTTTGTCTGGACCCCCACACACCAGGCAACATACACACCACCACACCAGGACTCTCCAGAATCTAAACATATGTGATGCTGACAGACAAATATGGGGTTTAAGGCATTTGTTAAAATCTTTATACGCCAGATCATTTTTCAGATCATCTTAAAGGAATCATGTGTGAGGTTTTGCTTTTAAATTTCAGACACATGACCTAACTGTGTTGCCAGATACAAGGTAGGCACTTTCAAAACAAATATAGTTAGCTCTTACTGGTAACAGTTAAGGGGTATTAACTATCAGTAATTCTGATTTATTCTTAATTACAAAAACAAAAAAAACTGAACATGATGACTATGTTACTTATGTTATAATTTAGTGTTTTGTTTCTCAAGATAATTATCAGAAAGCAGAATGAGCCTCACATGAGTCTATTACTTGGGTGGCCAGTTTTAATGCTGAAATCCAGTTGGTTAAAACCTAAAAGAACTCTGTCTGAACTAAATCCTCACTACCTGAACCTCAGCACCAGCAGCCAATCATTACTCATTACTAATGCAGCCTCTGCAGCTCAGTGAGTGAATTCTGGAGGTTATAAGCTTTCATGCGAGGTATGGCCTGTCCTTATACTGAGAATAGGAAAAAATTGCATTTGTCCTCAGTTGTGATGGTAGTGCCCTTTTTAAAGACAGCAGGCCACATATGGTCCCTTGAAAGGCTACCAACATTTTCTGTCTCACAAAAGTAAGACAGATCAGCTTGTTTGTGAACAACATATTCTTTGGCTATTCCTCATGTTAAGTCTAGTTTGTAAGTGATCTGAGGAGAATAATACATGGATGTACAAAGATGCTATGTCTAACCAATGACATGGCCCCACTGAGTCTTAAAGGGACAGGTCAATAGTATGCAATTTCTGATTGTGACATTTTTTTAGTTAATGTATTTTTTTTTATCTTAGATAATCCCTTCATGACCAAATGAGATCAACTGTATATATTTCATTGTTTATATGGCTTGTAAAAAAAATACTCTATATCATACCTATAGCCTATGGGATAATTAGTCAAGCAATGTCAAGTAAAGCAAGATAAAATGATTGGACATTATAATGCATTATGATATCTGCACTTTTTTCATTCAGGGATTGATTTGGATTATGCAATTGTGATGCACAGATCATGAAACAAACTGCATTTTAACTGCATACCCAGTTACATTGTTCAAAACTGTCCTGTATTTCATACACACACACTCTGATATTACAACGAGCATCATCCGGCTCCTATAGGGCCCTGGTGCAGCGGTTGAATGGTGGCGAGTGTGGCTACAGAGCACATGCAGGAAAAAGGTTTGTAATGAAGAAATGGAATAACCTTAAGCGGCATGCTGCGGTGCACAGAAAATGGCTCTCCCTGGACAGATGAGGCAGCGCTCAGATGGATGGGGAATAAGCCACTTGTGTGCGGCTGGGAGACGCAGCCCAGTGCCCCGATCATCCATCATCCTCTGACACTTTCACTTACATCTGCAGCACATACATATAGATGTAAGCCCCTGCAAACAGCACCGCGCCTCTGCTTTGTCTGAATGTGGAGGTGCACCTACAACAAGCCTCATATGAACCATAAAGGGAATGTATACAGTTGGCAAATGTGTTAATGAATTATTCCTAATGATGTGTCTCGAGGTCGAACCAGATGTTCCTCAGCTGTGCTATTTGTGAATTTGTGAATTGAATATCTCATTGAAAACCAAAGTCCCCTTTACTCCTGTCTGTGTTTGTGGTGGAATGTTTGTAATATATTTGCACTGCACCAAAATGCTGCAATTGAGAGCAATGAAACATATTATTAGTAAGTAAGGATGCAAAATGTTGCCATATCTTAATGTGTAATAATATAAAACAAGTCAATCTTCTACAGACAGAAAATAATATCTGATGGACAAATTGTAAGCCCACTGTAATCAACCATGTTAAATGTACAATATAAAAGGCATATCTATGCTGTCAAGACTCCAAAGCCATTGGTTGCAGTGAATTTCTTTTTGTTGTTTTTTTACATTTGAGAGTATAATTTAAAGTGCTGTCAAAAAGGTCTGGTCCCAGTCATGGAGGTGTGAGAACATGTCCCCTGCTGCTGCTGTGAAATAACCCCATGCTCAGCTAAACATGAGTGGGAGTAGAGTCCAGAGGGTCTGTAATACTCCACTGAGTTGAGGTGTGCTGGGCCCCGACCCTAGGGACACAGCTGATGAATGTTGATTAAACACATCCCAGCACTGAATAGACAGTGACTATGGAGCATGGACAGTGTGTATAATGGGGATCTACTTGAGGTGTAAGAGCAGATACAGGCTCCTTTGATGTCAGGAGCTGGACATCACATGTTCCTTCAGCATCACTACATCACCTCCTCCACTATACTCACAGTATATCGGTCCACTACAGTACACTAGAGTATGTCTGCTCCAGTGTGCACAGTGTAAACCTGCTCCAGTCCAGTGTAATGAGCATCCTCCCTGTCTGAGGCCCATGCAGGCCCGCCCCTGTGTGGGGGGACAGGTGTCTAACAGAATGATGAATGGCCCTGTTTGTGCCTACATAATTGGCTGCTGGCTGTTTGGCCCAAGCCTGGCTAGCTGTCTACCGGGCAGCCACCCATCTGTCAATCAGCGGCCCACTGCAGCCCGGCCGACCTCTGATAGCGATGCTAATGTGCAGTGCCTCTCTGTGATTGGCTGGACGTGCTCTGGTCCAAGCTAATCCATTACAGCTGTGACAGTAATAATCTCCACCAAACACAGGGTTGCCGTGTGCTAAACGTTATTTGACCGTTCCTGTCAGGCGGCTGCAGGCTGGGTGATGGATGAGGCCGAGTGTGCCGCGCTCATTCATCACTCCTGACTGCGCCTGTGCAGGTCCATGCTGCTGGCTTTATGTGCCTTTTGATTACTTTCAATTGAGACTTGTTAGAGTTAGTTTGGGCAATTGGTCTTACCCCATTCAACACTAAAGGGCAGTTCATATAACAAGACAAACTGGGCAGTTCCCTTGATCATATTCAAGTAAATCATATGGGCACGTTTTTAGAATTCTCTTTTTCTAATTTTCTCTAAAAGTACATTGTGAACTATTGTTAAATAGTAAGTATATAATTATTCCTAATATACAGGGTATATGCTCTCATCTCATGTTTAGACCAGCAGTTCTCAGTGTATGTGCAGGGACAGCAAGGTCTGTCAAATGACCAGGAGACCTCCATCTGCTGGCACGGGGAAATGGCAGAAGACCTATTTCATATTAATCTTAACTTAAAAGGAAGCAACATTGAGAGATAAAAGAAAAACTTTGATATCTACAATTTTCCCTACACAACCACAATAACTACACTATGCTTTATAAGATGAACTGCTTCTACCTTCTGTCAACTTGTGTAGCTGCAGCTGTGCTTAACCTTCTGTTGAATTCCTCTTTATTTAACCATAGGCTACTTCACCCAGTCATTTTGAATAAGAACTAGAAGACACATAAACATATCGGTGAGTGGTTTAACAATAGGCACACAATCAAAGAAAAACAATAACACATGTTGCTCACTCCAAAGAACATTAATAATGTCAAATAAAAGTATGTAAGCAGTTATCACTCCATACTAATATTAATGTTAATCATGTATTTACTTGCAAAAAAAAATAAAACGGAAAAAGTGTAAGCAGTCTAATAACATGAATAGGCTAGTGAGGTATATATTAGGGTTTCACCATTGTACCTAAACCCCGTTAATCACTGTATGGACATGTCGTTGATCCTGAGTGGACAGTGGCGTGTGTGTGTGTGTGTGTTTGTGAGTGCACGTGTGTTGTCTTGCAGATGAATCCCGGGTGGCGTGGGCTCCTCTCTACAGTGAGCTGACAGGGCTGTGATGGCCTCTGACACACTGTTGCTGTGGAGACTAACTACAGCTTTACACTGATGCTATTTGGCACGGTCCCACTCCAGAGAAACCCGTCCTGGGGCAGAGCTGCTATGATAAGTTCCAATCAGTGTTTTTTTGTGTGTGTTCTGAAAAAAACTAGAGTTTACAATATCTGTAATTTTATATATTAAAAGGAACCTATATAAAGTTTGTATTAGCTTTTAAGAATATTATTAATCAGGTACTGGATTTATGTAGGACTTTTCAAGAAACCAAAAGCACTTTACAGTCCATTATTCATTTACTCCTTACACTTCATAATGATGGTAAACTGCAGTCACAGATGCCCTGGGACAGACTGACAGAAGTGAGGCTGCTAATCTGCGTCACTAGCCCCTCCAACCTCCACCAATAACTCACAGACCACATTCAGACTGGGCAATGTGGGTGATGTGTCTTGCCTAAGGACACAGCAGCAATTTCCTCTAGAGCCACTGATGCCCCATTGTGGCTCCTGGTATTCCCAGCGGTCTCTCCTGCTGAGCATCAGAGATTCTCAAAGTGGTATGGCCATTTCAGTAAATGCACTCTCTCCTCTCTCATCATCGTTTCAGTTATGAGCCATATTTTTCCTCTGGCGCCGTCTTTTCTTCAGCAGCCAAGCCTCAAGCCCCCTCAGCCTGCCAATCTCCTTTGCCAGTCTCCAACACTTATCCATTCAATAAACTATCCCTCAGGCCTCACTTTGTCTGATCAAGTTCCTTTTGGGTGAAATGTAATACTATTCCTTGACACTGACATATAAAAATGACAGCATTACAGTATATTACTATAACTGTCCAGAGTGTTCTGACGATCCAAAATGGCACCTCTGTGATGTGGTGATGTGTTTATGGGCTCTGGGTGCAGTTCTCCACATCAGGCTGACAGCTGCCCTCCCGTGGACCATCCTCAGTGAGAAACCTCCTCCGACATGTGTCCAGTGGATGTGACTGTCACTGTGTGTCTGTGTGGGGGATGAAGTCACCTATGAGGAATGACCACTGTAGCTTTGTCTTTCATAAGTGTTTTGGAGCATAGACTGTTCCCTGTCACTCAATTATCAAATTAGCTCCAAGTGGATCACACACACACTCGCAGTTGACAATGCAAAGAGCTACAAAAAGACTGCTATTTTAAAGACCTATAATGTGGCAACTTATGGAGAGAAATTCGCACAACATAAGCAAGCTGGATGAGGTATCTTGCCAAAGGACACAATGACAGGTACACATTGGACCTGGGATCTAACCACTGAGCTTCACGTCGGTAGGCACTATACATCCTCTTTCTTTGGAAATATGGGCATATGCCTCAAAATAAATATAGTTTAGTTGATTTGTTTTTGAATTCATATGTGGGAATTGACTAAGACTGGCCAAAGACATGTGAGCTCCCAGAAAACAGCATCACATTTAAACCGGGAGAGAAATATAGCTCCAAACACCTGACTGCATCAGAGTGATCTGTGGTGGTCAGGGGAGTATTCGTGTTTGGAGACGGGCATTTGTGAGGTCAGGCCTGACAATGACATGATGGAGATGATGAGCGTTAGAGCGCACCCCACTGCCCCCTTCACTGACGCGGGATTCACTCAGTGCAGCCAGCACGCACAGATCTGAGTGCCACGGGAAAATAATTAGGCCTGCACAATTTTTTTTTTTTCTATTCTCACTCTGGGATCATTATTAATAATTTCAGTTATTTTTTTTACCGTTAACATTTAGGCAGATCAGATCAGTTGTGGATAAACAGGCCTGCATGGCACACTGTATCCTTTTAATTCAAGACTTCTGATGTAGACTGTCTCTTTACAGTACGCACCGTACTGTAAAGTGTAGCCTAATAAATGTGAAATAAACAGATATGAAGACTGTACTAAGGTCTCTGTAGCGCAATCCACATTAGACAATATTACGTGAGATCAGTTCATTTCTGCATAAATATCAACGGGGATGTTTATGTCGCCGATATGTTGCAGAAGCGCCCTCATATTATAAAAGAAGTGAGGCACAGGGTGCATGGAGTGTGTGCGCGCTGAAGGAGCGGTGACCCATATTTCATTGATGCTGCGCGCGCGTTTCCGGCAGCCTTCAGAACGCGTTTGTGGCGCGTGCCGTGGATCGGGCCTGAGCGCAGCCGCAGTGTGTCCTCTGCTCACTCAGAACGCACTGCGGTCACAGTCCACACGTGTAGGCCGTAATACAGCAGCCACACAGCACCGAGGAGTCATTTCTTTAATAACGCACCCGAAGAAATAACAAAATAAACGAATTTAGCAAAAATGACGTCAATCTAAGGCGCGAGTCTGTAAATCCTGGTGTGTAGTCTCTCACACAGGCCTAATGTGGGCGCTTCAAAATGTGAATTTCTGTTTCAGAATTTATAAAACCTCCAGGCTTCAAATATTTTGCTTCAATATTTTCTTATTTTTCCATAGTAAATACTGAATGAGACTGGGGTTTTTGCACGTTGCTCCTCTTCTCGCTGTGGATGACAGTGATGGATGAGTTTTGCTTTTAATTATTTCTCGTCTCTTCTAGGCTTCTTCTATACTACTCCATGTTATTTTGTTGCTATTTATATTTTTGTAAGACTGAATAAATATATAGGCATACATATTTTTGTTGTGTCAGCTCCGTGCGTAAAACTCTTAATCGTGATCTCCATCAGTGAATTAAAAGCGCATCCGTACAGACACCGGGTAAGATGTAAAGTCTTTATTTCAGTGCAGTGTCGGTGAACTACAAAACTATTCACATACACTTCAAAAACACTGTACAACAAAACCAGTCTGTAAACGTGGAGTCATTCCTGCACAGAGAATATTAACGTTTCCACACACAAATAAAATGATGCACAACAATAAAACATGGGCACGTAATGGACACGTGAGTAGAGACAAAATTTGATGTGGAAAAAAAGGAAAAAAGACTTGAATATTTTGTTGAATTAAAAACAATTGCTGAGATCTGATAAATGACTCAATAAAATAAAAGGAAAAAAATAGCCACACAGCCTTGTCACTGCAAATGCAATCTAAAATGTTGTTTTAGTAGTTAAAATATTAAAAACAACATGTTTTAATCTCACCAAAATATTAATTCATTATATATATATAAAAAATACTCAATAAAACATGAAATTAGTCAATAAATGGGGAAAAGAGATCATTATGTATGTATCATGTATGTTTTATAATAGAGATTATATGACCAATATTGGTGGCAGGCTTTTTCTAAAAAAAAATAAAAAAAATAAATAAATAAAATTATGCTTGTTAATAAATGACAATTAAGGCCAAAACTTGTCTTACAATAGAATCAGATTTTGAATATTCACAGTGCTTCAGAAATCACACCTAATACACGTTCTGTTTCATTACACACTTAGTGTATGAAACACTATTATTCAATGTGCAGGAAACAAAAGACTGGATTAGACACAAGGAGCATGAACAAACAAATAAACAAACATGGTTCCAGCTCAAACATCAGCAGGTTCATTGGAGTCAGTGCATCTGCGGTGTCCCTCCCCTCTAGTCCAGGATAAGACTATGTGCCTCTCCATCTGAGGTGCAGTGGTTGAAAAATATAGTTCGGTTTTACTGTTGAACCCTGGGGCACTAGTAAATACTTTGTGGGTTGGTGGAGGATACATTGTAAAAAAATGTTGGTAGTCATGTTTGTTTTTCTCTCCAGATATGTCAAGAAAGCTTATGAGATCCCATGTCTTGCCACCATCAGTGGTTTTCCAGTTTAGAGTGCCCCAAATAGCGCCGATAATACAGTGGGAATTGGTCCAGAAGAGACGAGGGGTACAGGAAATCCAAGACAAAATAAAGATCTTTTTCAAACACAAAACATTAGCTTGTAGCTTGATTTCAAATCCAAAGACGACATTTTCAGACACTGCGACACTGAGAGACAGGACAAATGTCTCTATAGTGATTTCCAAACACAATGGGACTTTATAAAATGTGTTGTATAAAAACAAGAAGTACATATAATATGGTGGATTATTTTCTCTTTGTGAAAATGTCAAAATGGCTGAAGAAGGTTGTTTTGGGTGTCTTCTCTTGTGCCATGTGACCCCCATGCAGACACTGGTGAGAGGAGCTTGGTGAGGAGGGCCGTGATCAGGACAAAAATGTTCCAACAGCTCCTAGTCTTTTCGTA
The DNA here is from genome assembly GCA_019594935.1 of Periophthalmus modestus. Lineage (NCBI taxonomy): Eukaryota > Metazoa > Chordata > Actinopteri > Gobiiformes > Gobiidae > Periophthalmus > Periophthalmus modestus. Next base: position 17,941,258 of record JAIEZT010001328.1, on the reverse strand, counting down.
CTGTGAATTCCATCCACAGTCTGGACAAATAAATAAATAAGTTAAAGCTTCTCCCCAGCACAAAGTCAGTTTAGTTCAGGCTCGGGACAGATCCGGTAAAAGTCTGTGTGTAGGATCCGGTCCAAATGAGGTACGGAGGGATGGAGTCACACAAAATGGGCGTGGTCAGAGTAGAAGATGTGGTCTGGTGGGAGGAGCTCCACTTCTGGAAGATGGAAGGTCCCTGAGCCAAACATGGAGACCTGGGAAAGACAAATTATATTGGTCAGAACAGTGTTTTCAGTACTTGAAGTCAGAGAAAGAGAGAGAGGGAGAGAATGACGGAGAGAATGACAGAAAGACAGATGAAGGGAGGGAGACAGAGAGAAAGAGAGGGAGAGAGAGCGGGGTTGGAGGGTGGGTTGCACTCATTTTTTATTAGCACATTTTCTGGAAACATAAATCCGAAGCTCATGGTTATCGGGCACCAAAGTAGTTTCTAGAGGTTTGGTCTTAAAAAGGGTGTATTACACAATAATAAATTTTTTTTTGTTGCTTTCTACATTTTATACTGTCGTTCCCTCATCAAAAACATGCCTGAAGAGGTTATAGATGTCATCCATGCAGGTTTGTGTAGTTTAGAGATCTCTAGAACCCTCCTCACGGTTAACAGTGTGATTCTGTCCAGTGCTCACGCTCACAAGCCTATGTCACCCGTGCTCCTGTGCGCCAATTTTACATAAATATATAAAAGCAGGGTCCAAAACAATAAACTAAAACTTCAATACCACAAACAAAACAATACCACAAAGCTGATACGATGTGCAGTACTTTCATTAGCAATAAATACATAAATACATTTAAATGTTCCTACTTTTCATAGTTCACAAATGACTTTTATCACTCCACCTTTTGAAATCATTATGTACTAACAATATAATACAATGCAAACTATACAATTCATACAACTACAGCATATGCCGTATGTTCCATAGATTGACCGAGGTGGACCAGTGCGCGCTCACTCAAGTATTCCACAATGTCCAAATGTTATGGTGCAGGCTTCATCGTGCATGTGAAATCCTCATTTACTCCCTTTTCCTGCACAGGGGAAATTTACAGCCGCAGTCAGCATATGCTTGTGAATCAAATTAACACACCCTAAAACACCAGAGTCATTGGAGCCATTACTATAAGTAGTCAATGGTCATACACTGCGAAACGATTTGGTCAGGTTCAGAGCGTGACGTCTGTCTGGCTTGTGCGCTGTTAACAAAGCTGCTGGGATAATGAGAAAACACGGGGACGGTGTAATGGTGAAAATTGTCTCTGGTAAAAAAATGAAGCAGCTCCTATTTCCATATAAAGAGCTCTATTAATCAAGGTAAGTGTCATTACGCTGTGCCTCATTGAGCAGTGAGAGTGCCTGTTAAATACTATTGGTGTGCTGGTGCGCCCACGGCACCGCATACATCTTGATTTGAGAAGTGTCAGCTCGGGCCCTGGCTAATAGACGTTGGGAGGTGTGTGGGGGTGTACCCTGGTTCTTAATCAGACTTGGGGGAGAGGGGGAATAAGATGGATGTGCTAAGGCTCGGAAGACTTTGGGGAATATTAACAGAATGTTTTTGTAAATCGGTTTCAATCCAGATTATAGGGATGTACGCTTTTGGGGAAAAAAAATAAAATGTACGGTCATTGTAATATTTTCTTCTTTCAAACAGTGCGTCTAGGATTAAGAATGTGAAATTTCAAGATTGAGTTCATAGTGCCCACCTTAAACAAAACCATTAACATTTGAGAAAAGAATGAAGTAAATTGCTATACTCTGCTGCTCTGCTATGCTATAAATTATCCATTGTACAATATATTTAAAATACATTTCTTTATGTAGGATGTTTTGTACATTACAATCAACAAATACATAACTTAAATAAATGTAGTCCTTACGATTGGTTAATTGTGATCGTTTTCATTCACACGTATTTTCTGATTTGATTATGATAAATGAGCCCCACTACAGACCTGTGAGTTATAATTACCCTCATGAATGAATTATGTTACTGTTTTATACTGTGTCATAAAACTATTATTACACCATAATTATTTATTGAGGAACATATTCTCAGTTATTGTCCACCACAAGCATTTTAGTACTAGTCTGCTACTACATGTTACATGGCTGCACAGGTCTGATACACATTTGTACTGGCTGTTTTCAAATCATATATAATTTACCTTTAATTAATTTCACAATCTGTAGTAGGGAGCACTGAATGGTGTTCTTATGAGAAATATCCAATTGGAAAAAATACTCTGTAACCATTTATATTAGTGACCATAATGCTCATCAATTGCACCAGAAAGCTTCTATCCTATCTACTGGTCTACCTAACTATCAATAGACATTTTATATCAGTCAGTAACCCTACCCCGATGTCATAACTCTATCCTGACCTCATAACCATATCTCATCGATCTCATACAATTTAATGGCTAATTTGATCCTACCCTAAAGCTTAAAATAAGTATCTTTTACAACAGATTATAATCACTAATAGGCTATTCTGTGTACCTTAAATTTGCTCTAGCGATGCCTTGAGACAATAATTAATTTTAATTCATTTTACAGTAACTATTCAGTGCAGTAAAAACACTTGGTCACTGATTTGTTTGGATTCACTAGGAGGCTTAGCTACAGTGCTACATATTAAAGAGTATGTACTTACGTTGTTACCCTGTTGTCAGGCATGCCTCTGCCTCACAGCTCTACATGTAGTGCCACTGTCCGTCCATGCCCATGTTCATCCCCATGCCACCCATAGGCCCTGTGAAGGTGGCACAGAGGGCGAGGGGTGAGTCTCCACACAGCACCCACAGTAAAACTCTGTATGCTTTATAAACAGGTTTAAAAGTATTCATCAAGTGTACCTCCGTGTCGCAGACCCATGTGCTGCTGACCGTCCAGGACAAAGCCACCCATTGGCTGTCCATCGGGGCTGTATGCTGTGCCCTGGCTCACTGAGAGGAAGATAAAAAAGATAAAATAAATAAACAACTAAAACACTAAATCCCTTTTGCATAAGGGATTTTACAATAATCATGATATTGCAAAATCCCATATCTCAAAATAATATTGGGGATATCAAATAGCAAGTTCCCATTCCTACATGTATTGTTATGTTGCAGCAGGATGCTACACAGTAGGGGTGTACTAAAATACCCAAATATTATGATACTAATTAAGTGACACAGTACCAATACTGTGAACTGCTGTATTGATATTTCGCCATGTTTTTTTAATTTTTTTTTTTTTTATTTTATAATTGTGTTGCTTATTGAGAGAAAGTTAACTTGTTTATGCAATACATTTGACATACTCACTGATTTGATGATTAAAATGGGTGTGTTTCATAGTGCAGGTAGAAGAAATACTGTTGTTAAAAAGTATTTCATGTGCAATGTATTGATCATCGCAAGTAAGCCATGTGAGTCATGTATGTGTATGTGTCAGGCTAAGCCCTACCGCAAAGAAAAAAAACCCCAAAAAACTATATAGACCATGATCCTCCTTTTCAGTGAACAGGAAGAAATGACTTTTCTGAACACTACATGACAAGTAGTTATAGCGCTAAAGACTTGTCAGAGTCAGAGGTAAAATACCAGTTTTATAATTATTGTTACATCCCTTTTGTTTATGTGCATACCTGCTCTGTTGGACTGGTCAATCATCGGCTGCACTATTCTTCTCCTGGCATTGATGAACCTGCAGAGGACAAAAAAATAATGTTTTTTTTTTTTCTATTGAACATTTTATAAAAGGGAAAACAATACAAGGGTTATTTCATTAGCAGTTATTCAAACTCGTATGTCAACAGATCCAAGTGTCTAGAGAGTCAGTCCATCAATGAAATGGCCTCAGGCATTGATAAAGGTAAAGTTTTGGTCGATATCTCTGCTCTGATGAATACACTGGATCTATGTCATTTTCAATTATCACACAATGATTATTTATTTTTTTTTATTACACAAAACACAGAAGTCAATAGTGGACAGTTGACAGATGTTGTCGTAAAGAATATTGTTGGAGCATACCAATTATTGACTTGTAGAATAGTGAGTCCCGTGTCTTGTGCAAGCTGCTTCTTCTGTTCCTCAGAGGGATATGGGTGCTAGAGAGGGACAAAAGAGAGAACAAAAGGTTAAGACATCTGCAGACATGTTTAACGAGCCTGTACATAATTTTTCCCCAAGTATTTGAGCAAATCTTGTCTCGCCCCAGCACAGTTATATTGTTTAAGCAGCTCTTGAGGTCAAAATAAGTCTGCTGTGTACTGTCTGCATCGAATTAGAAAGAATTGTATTTCCAATAATCAGGACTAGAGCAAGCATGCAAGTTGTTGTTTGATTTACTCTCATTACAAAACTCTGCATTAGTCTCTGAGAGTTGTGAAAAGTGCTTATGCTTTTAAACTCATAGTGGTGAATAACTGGGATGCTCTGAATTCACAAATTAAGTGAGGAAGGTTTTTGGACCACTGCAAACAATTTTAAATGAAAAACTTTAGCTTTTCACATTTTAATGCAATAAAAATCAGGTAGAGCTCCTTTAGAATTCTTACTTTAAAAAAGTTATTCAGACACATTCAGTTTGTAACACCATGGTAAAGTAATAGATGCTTATAACCAAAAAGGTCTCTGTAGTTTTGATAGGAGAAGTTAATTTAACCAACAAGATAAACTTTGATAGAATTCGTCCATTTTCGTCCAAACCATTGTTGTTTAAATGTTTCCTAAAATGGCTCCTTCTCCTCTCTGGGGCGAGTGCTGGCACTCTACAACAGAAGATAACCGCGGATTGGCCCCTCACTCTCAGGGGCCAAAAGCACGTGGCATTGTGACAGTATTTGACATTATTTGACATTGCTTGACAAATTATCTGGTGGGGTACAAAGAAGGACAATGGCTTCTATTGTTGGGGGCCACGGTGAGGGCAGTGCGGGAGCCCTCCCCTCTGTGTGTGTGTGTATGTGTGTGTGGTGGCAGATGGCAGACAGAGATGACCTGTAGACAGAGAGCAGGGTCCAGGGCCGCGGTTCTATTCTCCCCCTGTCACAGCGGCAGAATGTGGTATGGGCCACAGTGATGGATGAGCTTCCAAACACTTCATTTAAACTGCTCTCACACATGTGTCACTATTGCACTGATTTGAGCCTGAGAACTACACAAAATCTGTGTATGCACAAGTGATACGCTACAGAAGGTAAGAGTGCCATCTCAACTCCCCCTGAACATCTCAACCTGGGCTGCATGGTTTTTTTATTTTTTTTTTCTGCTATGAACTAAGCAAAGTGTTCTATTTATCATCATATTCTAAAGGGTGTGTAACAAAAAACTATGATGCATAACAAATTAAACCAGGTTCTTCATCAAAATTACAAAATAGAGGAGGGAATATTCAAATGCAATGCAAATTATAGTTTTGGAGAGATGAAAGACTATCATTTATATTGTCTATAATAAAAAAGCTTTAAAAAGACTGCAAAAAATTGGTAATAAATACTGTGTGATCTTTCAAACGTTTCTCGGTAGTTTTGCATTCCATTCACCTTTTTGCCCTTTGCACTTGAACACTTGAACCTCCATATGACATTAGAAGGCATATTTGAGCTTTTTTAAAAAAAATGTTTTTTCTAAATATAATCTAATTATAAATCCTAAAACATATAGAGGAAAAAATATACTCTTCTTCTACTGTTTACTGCTAAGTGTTAGAAATAAAACTCAATTCCCAGCACATGGCATGTTTTAGAGTCTGTGTTTAGTCCAGGTAACAATAATCAATTCTTAAACAAGTTAACAAGTTGTGTGTAAGGCTGTCATGATATATCGCTACAGAGAAATATCACGATAAACTATAATATTAAAAGTACTTTACGCCACTGACACAAAAGCAATATAGCTGGATCATCCCAATGAACCATTTTAAAATAGAGAGTATAATTTAAAGGCATAGCAGAATGAACCAATAATTAGCCACATAATTTATCAAATCTTATTATATTATAACAAAAATTGCAAAAACCTCCCCATTATTGCTCAGAAAATGTACACACAATAAATACTGAGCCCCAGGTCTAGTAAATTACGTAAGATTATATTATGTTGATTCTGACAGGTTGGTGCTGTGGGATTTATGTTGTAGTTGCAATGGTCAAATACTACTTCTAAAAATGAAAATAAAACTTGTTCTACAATCAGATCACTGCCACTTCCCCAATGTCTAAAATGTCTAATGTTATAATCCTTTCCAAATGTTTACATGATGGAGTAAAGGTTAACAAACTCTTACAATCCTATAACAGGCTAATGGTTCTCACAGGCCTGCCCAGCTGCACCCTCACATGCACATCCTCTGAAGCTCTTTAGGACCAGTGACAAAAGCCTTCCAGCTTAATACCACAGTGACAAACAAACTTTTATCCCCTCCTCTAGTCCTGATGAATACATGGATACTGCTGCAAAGGGGGCTTTCAGGGCCAAAACACGCTCGCACACTTTTCACAAACGCATCCTGCCAGCTTCGCCACTTGTGTTTCAGTAACGAGAGCTGAAAGAGCTGGGAACGCAGAGGGGATAATTCAATGATCCTCCTTTATGACAAGAATCTAAAGGTGCCGATTGTAAAAGGAAAGGCTTAGCCCGATTCAAAGCCGTGTTAACAAAACTCGGGACAAGAGTTAGGACAGCTGAGGGAGGAGAAGGAGGGGTAAAGAGGTCTACTAAAGGTTTTTGAGAAAATACCAATTAGAATCACTTTAGGACCCCATTTTACATGTGTTTGTGTGATTGGAAACAGTTGAGGAATCCTCGTTTTTGCTTGTATTCTGTGGTTAGAGGTTTGATTCAGCACGAGTGACAGCTGATGGAGAGTGCGGCAACATCACACCATTTGCTACTCTTCTGATCATTTTCAAAAGAATTTACTCACATAGTGCAAAAATTCTTTAGATCATACTGAAAGACCGACAGTGAAGGAAGACATTTTTATTTTATCATACCAACTCTTCAGACTGCCTGTTTAAAAACATGATACCCAGATCAATAATCAATACTGACACTCGTGTCAAAACTAGTATTAAATACTCATTTGATCAGGTCTTGATAATGAAGAAATTACATAAAAAAACAAAGCTTTTCTGGATAGTTTCAAAATGGTCTGAGCTATATTAGTATAAGTTGTGCTGTAGAGCAGTGGTTCCTGACTTTTTTCTACCAGCGACACTTGAATTATATGTGGATATGTTCACAACCCCCACATCATTCTCATATAACATATTATATCTTAACAGTAATTGTTATAAAATAAAAAAAAAAATGTCATAAATTTTCATAATCTAGTTTGGACCTCTTTTCTAAGAACCCCTGGAAATCTTTGGGGACAACACTAAAATAATATACTGGTGATAAAGCATTTAGTAAAAAATTGTAATAAAACTTGACAATGATTAGTTGTTGAGACTCTATCCTTGACAGCTAATGCCATGTCCCTGCTGTATGGCCTCATGCTGGGGAGAGGGGCCTTACTGTTAGGTGCTGGAAGAGCCATGCCCTCATGATGTTGGTGGCCACTTTGGGGAAGATGCCTCGTTTCTTCTGCCTCTTCTTGTCCTGGTCGTCCTCGTCTCCTGTTCCAGGCGACGCCAAGCTGTTGTCCAGACCATCTCCTGAACAACACACAAAACAGAAAGTATATTAGTTAGAATGACTTAAACTAGTATATTGATTTCACTATGATAATAATATAATTCATTATAATTTAATACATTTTTTTTAATCATTGCTCCTAGATATTTGTACCAAACTGCCAAAGCACATTCCTAGTTTGAAGCTTATTCTGATTCTACTTCAATGGTGCACTGTGTTATTTTTTCATGGAAAGTAGTAGTTAAAACACCTGTAATTGAATAAATACGCAATAAATACATTTAATGTCACATTATGGAACATTTGACACAAAGCAATAACATCAATATGAGTAGGTGATGGACTCCTCAACAGAAGATTTATACAGTATATATGTAGTAGTAACCCACTGGCAGATCATTTTGCGTGAAGGCTGCAAACATACTGAACTCAAGTAAGTATATAAAAATAACTGCAACCTAATCACAACTACCCAAAGCACCGTTCTAACTCCAGCTAACTTGCTCTCCTGTATTCCTGTATCCCTCTTTCACTGTGCAGGCTGCAAAACAGTGCAGTGATGCTAGCTGCTCCTGATGTGCCCTGAAAGGACAAACCCAGATAGTGTGGCTCTCACCTCCATGTGACTCTGTGGACACTGGTTAATGAACAGGAGGCTGTGGAGTGCCAGCGCAATAAAAACACTGCTATTAATCCAATGTACGCCTCCAGTTTGACGTGGGCTAATGAGAGGCGAGTCAGAGCCTTACATAAAATAATGATGTTCCAACCGCACTGGCCCTGCGCTATATGTGGCCCACTTCTGAAACACCACTAATGCTCTGTGGACAAGAAGCTAATCAGAGACAGAGGAAAGGGATGGGCCGAGGACGAAGCATGCACCTGTTAGCAGAGCTTCTGTCAGGCTACAACACAAACAACACTCTTCTTCTGTGGATAAGAGTTTTATTGATATTTTTAAATCAATGTTTGTCTAGAAGTTTAGTAAAAGTGGAGAAGATTAAAACTGCAAAAGTATATCACACCCCTGTGCCATCCAGGTTATGGAGGTGTAAACTAAAGGATACAAGACATTTAGTTTTCTCCAGTCTTTCTGATTTCTGATGCAATTATTCAAATAACTTTGAATTCAATATTAATTTGTCTTAATGACTTCATCCCTTTCATTATGGTATTATAAAGCCAAAATGAAAACACACCCATTGAAACTGGCGTGTAAAATTTGAACATTACAAAGTTACAAAGTCGACAGTGTTTAAATAACTAAAAATGGGACTCTCCAAAGATCAGAATATGTTTGAATAGTATATTTAGCCTCTTTTCCTGGCGTCTCAAAGTGGAGTGGGATTTGGTGGTTGTTTGGGGGTGGGTCGCTGATGAAAGCTCTGTGCGTTCCCCTGTGCTCAGCTCCTCTCTCTGCTCTTGTCTGTGGGCTGGAGCTGCTCCCATTAGCAGAGCGGTGTTTGATTTCGGCGGGGAGTGGGCTGGCCCGGGCAGGAGGCCGCCTTTAAGCTGAGACTTCCGCCGCTGCCAGCTAACAGCCTCCAACGCAGGGCACTCCTCGGACGCATTAATTGTGTATCAGCCGAGATGATTTACTTTTAACAGTGGTGGTTATTTTTCTGGCCCTCGGGGCAGAGGAGCCTTGAAAGCCTGCCTGGAGGGCATGTGAATAATGCATCTGAGAGACTCCTCCCCCAGGGGCAGCAACCCTACTTTTCTTAAGATTGGCCTAGCATGTCTTTTTGTTTTTGGAGATGCATCAATCAAACGTGCCTATATGAGCCATATTCATGCATAAATATTTCAGTTAATGAACACGGACAATACAAGGGCATGCTCTGGGGCCAGCGCTGAAGGTGCATGGGAGTCCAGACGGGTGTGTGCAGGGCTGGTGGAACAGGCTCTGCCCTCTGTCCTAAACTAAAACACTAAAATTGTATAAAACATTGTGTACTCAGGTATAAAGGAGGACCACTGCTCAGCTGACACTGGCACAAGTCTGACCAGTCCAGCTGTTTCATTTGTACAATGTTGTAACTTTAAGTGCAGTATTATTATGTTGATGTACTGGGAAAACTTGAACGCATACATCTAAAATATAAAGCAGAAACAGAGAAGCTAATTGCGGGGTACCCTTCCATACACACATAAAAGCACATAAAACATATATACATATACACACATACATATACACACATGCATTGACACAAACACATACATATAAACACACATACACACACACTTACATATATACACACAGATGCATGCACACACACACACACATAAACATACACATACACATATACATATATATACACACAGATATACACACACACATGCATACACACACACACATATTGAGACAGGCCCTGAGTGCGTGGCTGCTGAAAGCGGCCGCGGGGCACACGTTCTCTACACTAATGCTTTGTGACTGTTGGCGGGCAGTGCGGCTGTCTGTGTGGAGTGTGACACAGCGCGCTCAGCCCCCCTCGTGCCAGTGTCGGCGGAGGGTGGAGGGTTGGGGAGGAGGGAGTACCAGAGGGAACACTACTGCAGGATTGGCCCGAGGCTACTCTGAGAAGCTCAGAGAAAAACAGCTCCTGAAGACATGAGGAAGGTTTTCCTCTAAAGCAGGCTCTTAAGCACTCAGCCTTTGTCCAACAGACGTGCATGGGTATATGTGTGTACAGGGCCATGTCAATATTTATCTACTCACTTATAACTTTCACAACCGTTGCAAATATGTAAACATGCTTTTTTCTATTTCTCTCGAACTGTTTATATTTATAGATACACGTGATTGACAAAAGCTCAACACTCAAATTATTACTATATTGCAGTAACTCCATCATCAGTCCTTGCAATAAATGTGTGAGTGATTGGTTTAAGTTCTGGGCATTGGTTCAGTTCAGTACACTGTAGAAAGTTGTGGTCAGATATAATATGTGTAAGAAGTATAATGGCAGTTGTGATGGTGGCCTTTTGCACTGGGCCTGTGGGACACACTGTGCCAGCCGCAGTGATCATCTCTGATTGTCTGTTGGTTTTCTAGGTGGTTTGTTGGTCATGTTAACATGTCCATTAGCAGCTAGCTGAACTGATTACCCACAGTCCCTCATCAGTGATGCAGAGCCAGTGTGGTTGGCCTAACCATCTCAGGGGCCCCTCATCCATTAGCACTGTCATGGTGTGCCCCCCACCCCATCATTACTCTGCTCACACAGAGAAAATCTAAGGACCAGCAGCTCTGAGCAGTGGTCACAGTTAAATGACTTTTGCTCCAAATCTACCTCCACATTAACATAATGAAGCAGGAGGACTGTGTGGCATGGGCTTTCAGCAGGTGTGAGCTGTTACAATGTGATGCTGTTGGCTTGTTCCACAATTTGTATGTATGTTTATAAAAATAATACTACATGACACTGTTTTTAGAATTATTCTCTACACTGTTGAGACCAACCAGAGTTCAAACTTATGTTTTTTTCTACAGTATTTACATTTGGTGCATTTGCAATATCTGAAATATCTCTGCACGAGTAGGCTTTGGTTCACACAAACTTCCTGTCCTCACTCCTCCTCTCAGCAGTGTCCTGGGGTCCCCCACAGGATCTTTTGGTTCCTTTGTCCTGCTAAGGTCTTTGTGATGGACATTTCCAGAACCCCATTCCAGCATTCCAGGGATATCGGGCCCTTAGCTGCCATCCACACTCACCACTCTGGGGGAGCGCACTATCAAAGGCCCTACAGCACATCACACAGGGGGCACAGTGCATCACAGAGAGGCCAGACCACTGCAAACAGGGGCCACAGAATATCACACAGGGGCCAGAGCACTACACATAGAGCAACAGAGTATCACCCAGGGGCCTTGAAACACAACAGAGGGGCCATCAAACATGATCCAGGGATCAAGAGCATCACCCAGGGGCCATAGAACATCCCACACAGGGACCACAATGGAATAGCATGATTAGACCAGGGGCCGAGTTCACAGCAGCACACTGTAAGGGCTTCCTCTTGGACTCACTCACTCTATAGATGAGTACAACAGCCTTTTAAGTGACGTAAACAGCACAAATTCTAACTCCTAATTGTATCTCCTCATTGCACCACTCATATCACAACATAGTCAGATCTAATGTCTAAAACACATTATCTACTTTCTCAGTTTAACAACCAAAATACCTTAAGTTGCAAATGAAAATCTCTCTGCCTTGGGAGCGGGAAGCCATTGTTTCTCTATCTTCTCTATCTCTATGGGGGGCACTGCACACCCCCATCCACCCACATTCTACAGCGGGTCAAAAGGCCAAAGGGACGGGCCGGTAAACACAAGATATTCAAGCTTCTATCTGATCAAACACCAAAGAAACAAGTTGACTTGTTTCAATTTTACAGGACAGATACAGAACTCTAAATATGTTGTAGGAATGCCAAGACTATTGGGTCAATCGATAACTGTGATCACTCAGGTCACAATATAATCGTCAAAGCTAAAAATGTATAACTGTGAGAATTGTAAAAAGCAAAAATAAGTCATTTCAGTTCAATCCGGACTCCAAACGGGTGTTAAAAAATGTGCAGTTTTTGTCTGTGGGAGCATCCTCTCATTGTTGTGCTGCTCACTGAAGCCTGATGGGCACCGGGGAAAGTTACTTTAAAGCCTCTTCTATTTTTACTGCAGCCATGGGGCACGAAAACAAAAACAAGCCGTAAAACTGTGATAGGCTCCAATTAGCACATCGGAAACTCCAGCAGCCCGGACACAACACACTGACAGGGCCTCAGCCAGCACCTCTGACGTTATAGTGAGGGTGTTATAGTTGAAAAAATTTTGAACACTAATCTACTCAAATGATTGTGCTTATACTAACAGCTGTCTGCTCAAGAGTCAACGATAAAGTCACAACAGTGGTTTACACAAAAATCTGATAATTATCTGATTATTGAAATGTCCTGCAAACAGTTACATCTGATGTAGGTCAAAAACAAAAAATGAAAAAGCAAATATTAAAGTTATTTTAAAATGTCACAATGTTTTTAATGATCAATGGTCATATATCAAAACTAAGACCTAAAAATGGGGTTATATGATTACTCTGGTTATCTGATTTTAAATGTACCCAGTGCTGTTTTAGTAATGTCATCCCTTTAAAAATACAACCAGAATAAAACCAAATGTAAACTTGGTCTTTTAAAAGGGGAAAAACTCACAATAATAATAATAATAAGATCCAAAAACTGCAAATAAAAAAAAAGTCAAAAGCCACTAAAACAAAATCAGGCTCAACTTAGAGGTATCTCCACCTTCCCCATAATGGACCTCATTAAGATAAATAGCGCTGCTTAGTGGGCGGGTCTTTGCTTATCACCATGCAGGAAAGTGTTTATCCCAGTCTGTGTGATGAGATTAGATGAGGCCCCCCGCAGCCCCGAGAGGTCACCCCAGTGTCAGGCCTTTGATATGGAGAAGACTTTCTTACCCAGGTCACTGGTGTTGTCCCCGCTCTGTGACACGTGGCCCCCACTGGAGGGCCCTGGGGTCCCCACCGAAGGAGTGGAGTGGGCGTCGTCCAGGTCTCTCCAAGAGGCGGGGTTCTGAGGGGTCAGGAGGGGTCACACACCAGGAGACAAGACAGAAGATAGAACATCAGAAAGGATTACTTAAAGTCTTAAAGTAAAAACAACTTGTGTATATAAGGGAAGACACTGGTCAAAATAATAAAAACTGAAAACTCAAAACATCAGAACAAAGTCAACAAAATTCACAAAGCATGAATTTGCTAAGGTGAAGTGGCACCACATAAAACTGAATAATGACAAATAGCATCACAACAACCAGAGCTAAAAACATTCCCATCAAGAAATGGTTTACAGCACTATCTTGCCCACAAATCAATTAAACACTCTATATAAAAACATGTGCTATAAGAACATATGCTATGAAACAAAACTTTTAAGAAAATAAATACAGTAAGAAGTTAGTTTAGCCCAAATAAAGCACCTACATTAACTATATTTTAGGGCAAATTCTCCAGCTAAGGTAGCCCTGACCAGCCCAAGCTCAAAATCTGGAGACGGGTCTTTGGGCACTGCATAGTGGTCACTTCCTCCTCCTGAGTCTGCCCCAGTAACATTGAAACATGGGTCAAATGCAGAGGTCAAATTTCCGTACGGGTACAATAAAGTGTATCTTTAAAAAGCCTCGCTCCCTTCAGACATTACCATGATGTAGCTGGTCTTATGCTAGAAGTCCACAGAGAGCTCCTTTCTGTCTTGCCTGAGTCAGTCGTCTGCTGTGGCCCCTGAGCGGAGCCCGTACTTATACTGCAAGGGCCCGGCCCCTGAGCCTGGCTGAGCTCTGAGTACACAGCCTCTTGAGGTGCTCGGTGTCAGCTGTTCACCGGATGGCCATCAGTGAAGAGCTCAGCAGATGACAACAAGCCGCGCACACAAAGCCTCAGTGAATGGGCCCTTCTTACTGATTACACTGCTCACACACACACACACAGACACGTATACGCACACATGCACACACTCAAAGGGCCGCCATGTGTTTCCATGTTTATCAAGCTAATGAAGGGCTCCCATCTGTTGACACCCAATTAACAACACACTGCTCTAAGCACTGCAGGACACAATCCGCATGTTGCCCGTTACACACTGTAAACTCTTAGAATGTACTGCTACTATGTACTTCTTAATCTTACCACTTTGGTGTAAGTTTCTATAGGACTAGAGAGACCCCAACTCTGCACTTAGGTGAGCAGGTGAAACTTGTCCCACAAACATATTATTATTTACAACCAGATGTGTGTAACTTTGTAATAACACTGATGATTCTGTCAAAAATAATTACTATACTATTCAAAAATTAGAATTTATTTATACGTTTCTTTAAATATTTTCTCCAGTTATTGATAGGACATTTTTTATTGTGCCAGGCTTATGTAGATCAAAACTAATCTTAACCTAAAACTGACTGACTTCTATTCAGTCACACGACTTTAATCACAGACTTTTAAGTAAAATAAAGTCAAATAAAGTAAAGCTGCAACAATTCATTGACTAACTGTGGCTCGTCGACTTTATAAAATAATGGTAGTCGTATTTTGATAATCGTGATCTGGACAGTACAGAGTCTAAAACACTATGAAAAGACCTTTTTAAAACAAAGAACAAACTGTTTCTGTTTTTTACCCATAACATACTTCATTCATAAATATTCAGTCATTATATTTTAATCTGTTTTGGTTAAAATTGCATTTCGAAAATCCAAACTTAAAATAGAAATAATAGTTTGTCCAGCTGCCTAATTGAAAAAAATAAAAGCTCACGAGACGACTAGTAAAATAATAGTTTGTTGTAGCCGTAAAATAAAGTTTTCTTGTATGGCCTAAACACTGCTATGGTCAGTCTGTGTCAGCTGCTCATAAACTAGTGTATACACAAACTGCTTACTGCACTTGGATGCATTTCTTTGTAAAAGCCAAAAATAGGAAGTGTCTGTGTAAAGAGCCCAGCAGGACGCAGCCAAACAAAGAGGCCAGAGCGCAAACAGCTGCAGCAGCACGCCTGGAATCAACACCATCAATACACTCGCCCAGTCTTCTCCCATTTACTATGTCACACTATGAACAGTGAGTGTAATGGATATATGGTCTATGGGTCAACGTCGTAAACAGCTAATGAAGAACTAAATACATGTACCACAAATATGTATAAAACTCATTTTGAGTAACTGTATTCAGGCTGTAGTGACTTTCATTTGGCATTCTGAATTTGTTATTTTCCTGGTGCCAAAGGAATACATTATGGTAGTTGATCATGAAAACACGTCTCTAGTTGTGAATGCATTTTTTCCTCCTCTAATTGTGATAAATTACAACAAACATAAATTCCTTTTAATGTGTGTTGTATATTTTTTTACACTATAAAATAATGTCTGTGTAATCCCTCAGTCATCCAGGTCTGATCCACAGTAAAAGATAAAGGTAAATCTGTCAACTGGACAAAAAGTTGTAGGAGTGAAGACGTTTCACTGCTCATCCAAGTCACTTCTTCACTTCAGAAGAAGAAGTGGCTTGGATGAGCAGCGAAACGTCTTCACTCCTACAATTTTTTGCCCAGTTGACAGATTTAACTTTGGCTTTTACTACTATAAAATAATGTAACACAGCGTAAAATATTTTATATCTATAACTATTCTGAAGATAGGACAGATTGGGCCATGTAACGGAATACATTTAAGTCAATATTACGCAGCTAAATACAGTTTGAAAGTATTCTTCCCAACGCTGTTAACAAAATACTTTTTAAGCAGGCTTCGTTCTCTCTCAGGGTTGTTGAAACAGCTCAATTGAACAGTGTTTTGGAAAGTTTTTGCATCAGATGCCCATCCTGGTTCGACTTGGAGACAGCAGAGCCATATTCATGCAGATAAGGTTGTGAGAAGAGAAGGGACTCACGTGGTCGGCCAGGTTTGTAGAGGAGCCCGACAGCTCATCGAAATCGGACTTGCACATGTCCCGGTCCTCGATGACCAGGTCGATGGGCATCTTCCCTTTGAGACAACTGATGTAGCGGTGACAGAAGTTATCACACAGCTCGTGCACCTGAACACACCACAAAGCACCTTAGTCCTTAATTCATTCAGATTTACACAAAGAATATGTCAACTGTATGTGGCACCTTCTCCAGCTCCAGCAGGTGGAAACGTAGCACCTGAATAGCTTGGATCATCTGTGCAAGCACAAAATTACAATCATAAATCAAGACAAAAAAATATTCAAAACGCAATCAATTTATTGTAAAATTCTTACCAGATTATCCAGTTCTGGGTTTGATGAAAACAGAGGCTTTTCTGCACGAATCTGAAAGAAGACCATTTCAATGTGATATCTGGAATTATTTATCCAACAGTTAATTTTAGCCATCTAAAAATTGTTTTGTTGTTAAAATGCAGCTCCTCATTCTAATAAGTAAACATAGCCAACAGGCCTTTTGATTGCAAATAACTGCTTGCTTAGAAAATGCGTGAGCAAATCAAGCCAAGTTTTTTATTTGTTTTTTTTTTTTTTTTTGTGATTGTATGAAATAATTGGCATACATAGTCTACCACAAATAATTTTACGAAAGATCCCAGAAATGATTTAAAAGAGTAGTTTTGAACTGACGCTGCTCTTGTCAGTCACGTGGACCTGCAGGCCTCGCTCCACTGGTCTGGCTCCGGGAGAGTCGCGCGCCCCGGCTGAACGCGCGCGCTCCTCACCTGTTTGGCGAACACCGCGATGTCCTCGTTGAAAGAGTCCGAGGAGCACACGTCACCTCCCGCCACCCCGGGCTCACGCGGGGTGCACGTGGCCAGCTCGCATTTCTCAAAAACCAGCGCCAACAGCGGAAATAACGGGTGTCTGTGAACACAACACGAGACACGTTTATTAATAAGACCCAAAGATGGTTATAATTTTCACAAGAGCAACTTTTAAAGCAAATTTCTGCAGTCTAAAAAATGTAAACCTAACTGGCAAACACAAAACTATGCTAAAGCTGCGTTCAAACATTTTGAACCGCGTCTTTGTGCGTGCGTACCCGTAGATGTGGTCCTTGTCCCGCTTTAGTGCGTCGCTCACGGCGCTGCCCATGCTCCCGGGCAGGATGTTGTGCGGCGCGTGGGCTCCGTAGTGCTGCGTGGGGTGAGGAGGGGGCCCGTGGTTCAGGTGGTGCACCTGGGGCAGCGGCCGGGGCGCGTGAGGGTCTCCGTACATGGACGTGGGCACGCCGACACCGTCCATGGCTCCGCCGTAATGCGCCAGCTCATCGTACTGAAGGAATGGATCCATACAGGAGATCAGCAACAACAAACTGTCCTCGAGGGTTAATTAAGATATTATTTATACGAGAGAATTTAGAGTTTTACCCGCCACATACGTAGGCTACATTTTAGTGTCTCGTTTGATAATAAAGGTTCATTGAGACACTGGATGGATGTTAAAACCTGGCCCCAAATCAACATTTATGACCAACGGAACTCGCTTTGTATTTTGACACCTTTCCCTTTTTTTTAACTTAACATAATTAATCATTGTAGCCTATTTTATCTCGTATTTTTTTCATACACAGACTGGAAAAAAAACAAAAACAAAACATGCGCGACTTTTTTTTTTTTTTTTTTTTTTACTCAGTGGATTAGGATTTTGGATAATTTAGTCAGGCAATGCAGAAAGCGTAGAGCTTTTCTTATTATGGAGAGGAGTTCATCGTGCAGTTATTGTTTGTTCTTTTTACCCCCAAAAGGCCTATAGTTTTTGCGCTTGCGCTTGTGTAAATCTGAACACGTGCACTTGTCTTTGCAAAGCACATTTCTCAGCACACGACCGATTTTTTGAAGAAAGTCACAGCAACCCACCTCTTATTTTTAATTATTTATTTTTGTAATTAGATTTTATTCAAGCCTAATTACACATAAAATAAAAAGGGAGCTACACATTTGAGAGCGGATGCGCTCATAGCAAAAGGCCAGGAGCTGTCAACAGTGAACTGATTTTAGGCCTTTAGTTCGTTTGTCATACCTTACAGAATTTGTCGGCTTATTAAAGTATTATGTTACTTAAAAATAAGTGAATTAGGATTAACAGTAACTTTCTTCACATGACGCCTTATTTGGTGCCATGTTGGCATTTTCAGTAAAAGGCGCAAAACAAAAACTTTTACGTTTAATTATTTTTCTCTAAACAGTTGATGATCCATTTGCAACATAATTGTTTTTAAGAAGCCAAGTTGACCTTAACTTAAACCATAAAGGACAACTATAGGTCCACATTTATTTAGTAACAGAAATATTGCCTGATAAACCTGAAGTAGGTCCACAGAGGTCCAGACTGTGAAACAGTTGGTAAATGACTCCAGGTCGCCTGTGTGGTTTCATAAAGCTGCAATCGAATAGGCTACAGATTTAAGAAAGACGTACGGCTCTTTTTGGCACGACATAGCCTATTTGCAGTAAGTACCTACCCTTTGCGCCATCCTATTTGCACGGTCCGAGACGGAGGTACTCCACTTATTGTAATCCGAACAAACTAATAAGGGTCCTTAAAAAGCGCTTGGAGCGCGTTTCTCTCAAGCCAAATCCCTCTCTGGTCCGTGCGTCACCATGTGCCCAACGCCGTCCACCCGCTGGACAAGGACAGGAGTTTTTCAGAGTAATGAGAGAATGGAGCCGGTCAATGGAGCAGGTCTGGCATAAGCGCAGTGCGGAGCATCACCTGGGCCCCGGGAGCGCGTCTGGACAAGATCAACTCTGATCCTACAAGAGTCCACGCGCTGTGGGGGCGTCTCTGCTCTGGAAGAGCTTATAGCTGTCTGTCTCTCTCTCTGCACCGCTCTCAGGGCTCGTGACCGTGCGTGTGAACTGAGCCCACAGCAACTTCCGCTCCGCCTCTAAAGTAAAAGCGCAACGATTTTAGTGCTCTGCCTTATTCTTAAGACAAGAGACAGTCATGCGAGTAGAAAACTCTTCCTTAAAAGTAAACGTACATAAAAGATGTCGCAACAAACTGTCAGCAGCCCAAAGCAGCAGTTTGCCCTTTGGCCCAAGCCAGAGGAGAAATAAGCTTTACTCCAAAACACCAGAGCTAATGAGATGTCTGGTAGCGCTCTTATTTTGAAGGAGGTTCTCTCCTGTTCCTTCAGTTTCACGGCTGTTTTGGCACGAGCTTGTCACACTTTCACTTTGTATTGTGCAAAGGACCGAGCTGTACGCGCGCGTTTTTAACTCTCTTATATAAAGTATAAAAACAGAGTTTGATATAATCCTTTATCAAATCATTTGTACTCTTCAGTTGGAGCTGACAGGAGCTCCGCTCTCTGGTCTCTAAAAATAAATATGTCCATATTAGCAGCTAAGGCAAAGACTAATTAGTATGTTGTAACATTGTTTCGGATGAATTAACATGTCATGTTTTGATGGACAGGCCTGACAGGGGCGGTAAAGTGCAGATCCTTCAGTCTACCAGAGTGCTCCACTGCTCCAGTGGCACTACTGTTGGAAGTAGGTTCTCTGTGTAACATCTACATGGTGCAAAGCCAGGATTAAACCCTGCAGTACTGAGGGCACCACCAAATCCACTGTGATTAATAGAGAAAAGAAAACATAACTGATAAATGGACATCCAGGCCATAATGATACATTTGTTTATCCACTGCTTCTCTTTTAAACTCTTTCTCAAACCTCACAAGGGCAAAGAACATGGTTTCAGTTTATTCAAAGAATACCTTTGCTTTGAGTGCAGTTTCATGTCAACTTGAAATGCACTTAACACATTCTGCCTGGCAATGAGGTGCCCCATTGAATATCAATCCATCACATTTACCAGGACAAAATGGATACAGGATGATACCCTCGAAAAATAATACAGCATACACTGATGTAAAATAGACATAGTTACAGTTTAATTACAAAAAAATACACACAATTCTGAAGTAAATATAACACATAAGAATTAGTTAGTCAGTAAAAGTCTAATAGAGCTCATTAAGGTACATTTTCCTTTGCAGTGCCTGGTTCCATAATTAGGAAGCATTTGCCTAAAAGTTTTTTGCTTTTTTGATCCAAAGAACGTACACTGCGCCTTTTGATATGCTCCGCGTGTGAATTATTAAAAGCACAGATTTGAATTATAAATACACTAACTATAAGGAAACAGGCAAAACATGCAGGCAGCCCGGGGCTACATCTCTCCTCCTCTGCTCTCCTTCCACTCCCTTTGTGTGTTTACGTGCCCCCCACACCCCCATCCCAGAAACACCCCCCCACCCCACCGCGGCGTGCTCTGGTCTGATCTGAATAGAGCCTGATTCAGGGTGTCAGGGCTTGTCTTAAGTGTAATAAATTACCATCTCAGCCACATCACCAGAGAGGAGCGTGTACCACCATCCCTGACCTCCACCCCTCCACCTCCCCCCGTTCCAAACCTCACTGCACCCCCCCTCCCCTTCCCGTCCCGCACACACCCAGGCCAGTCCGGGTGTCAGCCGGCATCCACAGTCCCGCTGAGGATCATTAGCATTGTCAGAGCTGGGCCGGGATGGGAAAAGGAGGCCAAGCAGCGCAGACCTGGATGGAGAGCATGGTGGGAGCATTGAGCATAAACATGAATTTGTATTCAAGAGGGTCAGGAGGAAAGTTTTATGTCAAGTGTGCACTCTGGGATGACCAGGGTTGTTTCGAGAAAATGTGCATGCAAGTCTAAAGTATGAACAACACAGTTATGGGGCTGATCAGTAGCGATATACCAGCTCCAATATCCAGTATTCCAGTGATATTGGAGGTCACTGATATCCACATATAACATTTAGACATTGTTTGGCACTAATCTTTCATATGACTGTATTTCATTATTAATTAATTAATATTGCCATCAAGCTAAAAGCTAAAAGCATCAAGCTAAAAGCTAAAAAAATCAAGCTAAAAGCTAAAATCCATATCAGACAGTCCCTACTGATCATTGTTAGGTGGCAACTGCATTTGTCCCAATCTTCTTCTGTTTATCAAACAATGTGTTTATTCATAGTTTGACACAGTAAGCATAGACCTGTGGACTCACTGAATTTTGCTTTCTTGAAGAATATGAAGGGCAACGGGGACAGGGCTCACAGACAGAGCCACAGACCGGGATGCAAACTGGTGGCCAGAGACATTTGCCTCAGACAGGGGCCACCAACATGGGCCACTGACAGGGACCACAGATGCAGGACACTAAGGCTGTAAGAGCACCTCACCACAAGCAGAATGATACACAGAGCCACACACAGGGACCACAGTGCTACAATACAGGAGCCACCGACAGGGGCCACAGACAGGTGCATGGACAGAACCCCAAGTTCTATGGATAGAGTTTCAGACACTGCCCACAAGCAGAGCCACAAACCAAGGACACTGTGCTATTGGTGCTCAAGGCCAGAGCCACAGACAGGTGCAAGGACATGTACTCATAAGTTTCAGCCTCCTGTTTTAGGCGCCATTTTGAGGTCTTTTGCCCATTCAAATGATATCATATTTTGTTTCAAACTAATTGCTGTGGCAACGTCCACAATTTTTCATCACTTTGAAATCAAGAGTTAGGGTATAGGGGCTATGTAGAGACATGGGCCACAAGCAGGCACATAAACGGGGGCCATAGACAGGGGCCAAGGACAGACAGAGAGTAAACATCGAAGAGAGCCCACAGACAGACAGGGACAGCCCACACATGAGTAAACCACAGCTTTCTCATCCTGTACTCTGACGATTATTGATAAACACTAATGTTCCCCAAGTAAAGTGTGTACAGAGGGGACAGTCTTTGTGCAGAGGGAGAAATGTGGCCTCTGTCATTTCCATAAAGCATCCATCACAAGACTCATTATAAATCCTTCAGCTAATGCAGCAGTCACCATCCATCAGCCTGTAATCAATTCACCCTGTGCTCCTGTTCATTACCCCTCCTGCAGCCAAGAGGAGAGCAGCGTGAAGATGGGACCGCTTTTAGATCACATCACTTATTTGTGCTATCAAACATTTCTTGCTTGGACTTAAACTTAGACTAACTTTAATGATCTACATGGGAAATTGCTCGGACACAGTATGGCATTACAGTATAACACTCGAGAGAAAGAAATAAGTGGTAATCTCATTCAAATGACAAATAATTAAAGGAGTAAAAATAGCAAAATACTTGTTAAATAAGGTAGAAATATACCACTTTGTATATGTGAATGCCATGTAGAATAAAATAAAATAAAAAAAATATATATAGGCCTAGTATGCTATCTCTATCTATAGGCTAATAAAATATCTAGGCTACATATTCTCAATTTCAAATCTAGAAACTATGACTAACTACTATGGCTCCTATTTTCTTTAAACCAAACATAATTCTGCTAAAACTATGTACTGCTGAAATAGGACAGGCTACATTAGGTACAACTTTAACTGAAATGATGTATCCTTTTGCACAGCTGTTTGCACTTTTACCCCACATAAATATAAGATTGATTTAGGGAAAAAAAGAAGAGTTGAACTTCTCCAGCTTAAGTCGTGGTGTTGATGCGTAATTCTCCCCTGGTGCCATGGCGCTTGGAGGTGGCTGGAGGTGTCTGCGCAGACCGCCCCCCCTCCATGCCCCTCCATGGCCCCCCGTGCCCCCTCCCCGCGTGCGTGTCTGGGTGTCAGTATTAATGAGGCCAGATTTCATTTCCGATGAGCGATTATTTGACTGTTCATTTGGCTAAGATTTACGATGTGAGCCTATATCTGTAGCCCGCAGCACTGCTCTAGTCTTTAATAAAGGGAAATGAAGACATTAATCACCCGGCAGCAGTGAAGCTCGTGAGCTCAGAGCACGAGGACGCCATCCAATCTGCAGCCGCGTGGAGATCCGCGCGCACGGTTCAGACGCCTTATCTGCGCCGCGAGAGGAATGACTTGTCTCACTAACATGATTTAAAAGCCCCAAAATACGAGACGAGAGCGCAGGCTTTTCTTTGGGACCAGGCTGTGTGCGCTCTCTTATGGCCACCACCTCTAACGCCGTGGTCAGGTGTTTGTGACCTGTGTGGTTTTCATTATTGAACTAAAGCGCACAGGCCTGTACAGTTTAAATGGGCTGCACAATGTCATATTTTTACATTTGGTCAAAGCACGTAGGTTATGTCTTGTATTATATCTGTTTTTTTTTTTTTTTATTATATCTGAGCGTTTACTTTAGGATATCTTCGCACGCAACAAAAATAAGCCTTATGTGCTCAGAATAACACTGACAGAACTCCCTCAGAATAGTGTAAAACATTTCACGTGGCTTGAAGTAACTTGAAGCTAATCAGAGATCAGAAATAAGCTAAACAATATGCAACAAAACAGCTCATTTTAGTGTTTTTCCCACGTCAGAATCCAAGTCTCAGGGAAAATTAAACCACTATTCCTATTACATGTCTGACACACATTAACATGCAAAATATTGGTGGGTTCTTCAAAGTAAAATGATAAAATAAAACTTGTCATCACACCGTTAAAGGGCCGTAAATGTCATCGCCTTCATGAAACAGGTTTAAATAGAGATAATAATTTTCAACCCTCTGGCGTCACAAAATTTAGTGGCGCGTCAAAGAGACTGATGTTCAGACGGATGAGCGGCGCCATCTACTGGACATGTGCAGCATTACAGCCGTGCAGAGCCAAACAACAGGTGCACAGTGGTGTTTTATTTAAGAAAATAGACCTTAAACAGGTATTAAATGAGACATGCCTATTGGATGAGTTAATCAATTCGCGGAAAAGCTACTACTGTAACTCAAAAAAGTAAATAATCAACAGAAACAATCAGATTCACCACTTTATGTAGTTTATTTTCTTCATTAAAAATCAACTTAGTTCCTCACTGCACTGTCATAAAAAGATTAGACTAAATAAATACTCAGTGGGCAAGTCCTCTTTTGCTCTGAATGTGGTGTCTTTTTTGCCTAAATCTGAGACACAATGGGATATCTGAGCTCATACACATCCTTCCCTTTACTCTCATGCCATGTCCTACAGTCTATAGAGCAGGTGGGACCAGGTTGACTCAGCCCCACCTGCTTTTACACAAACAAAATCAATTTGGATCAAATCATCTCGTTGCAACCCCACATGGTTAAGACTCTAGCCCAGCTGTTTGATCCCTGCTGCAATACAACGTACTGTTGTGTCCTTGAGCAAGACAACTGACCTGACCTGCCTCCAGTGTGTATACATTGATAAGTGTGCAGGTGCATGGTAGAGTGTACATGAATAGAAATGTAAACATGTGTTGTCCCTAGAATTCGTTAAGAAACAGCACGAGTTTGTCATGTTAAGTTATAACATCTAGGAACAGCCTGACGTGTGATGCATTTATAATCCTCGTGGGGGCGCTGTTTCATCAGCTCTTTTAGGCACTATGAAAGAAATCAGACACATTAGAGTCAGCTCCGCCAATGTGGGCGAGAGGTGTCGCCAAAGCCTTTAGTTGTCAGGAAAACACACTTGATTGTTGCTGTAACCTCCGCTGTTGTTTATGTGAAAAAAATGACTTGTGTCCATGATGTTATCACTGCCTGTTGAACTTAGGAGTTTTATGTGCAACACAGGCAGACCACTGTGCCCCTCATGTTCTACTTATCCAGTACCAGTGAACCTCCCCAGCTACTTCCATTCAGAAATATCTTGGTTATATCTAGCCTATAGTAAACTGCCCAGTAGTAACCATACGGAATAGAGCCCAGATTCTGTTAATGCAGCCTATTGATTTTGATCCATATCTAACAAATACCAGGGTGACTTTTGTGTTTACTTTTATCTTTGTTCAAAAGATGGCACTGTCGGCTCGCCTATTTCCAATTTATAAAAAAAAAAAAAAATATGTTAGCCTCTAATTGATGCATATGTGGATGCAGCTCTGGGAAATCAAAATATCTGACTATTAAGTTAAGGATGCGCGCTTTTCATCGTCATCAGCATCTTCGTTTCTTTCGATCCTTTTCAGGGGAACCTCGTGTGTTCCTCAGATGTCCCACGTGGCGCATTCACACTCTGCAGGTCTGACGTGTTGATGCCCGCAGTATACGTGAGGACGCTGGGCATGGCACGCTCTGGCGTACGGACCTCACCAAAACGCACAAGCGGCGTGTTTTGCGAGGCGGAGAGAGAGGTGGATCCGTGTGCCAACTACTCGTGCCGCCGCATTCCGAAGTAAATACAGCGCACAGAGCAGCAGGATGTGAACGCTTAGGTCCCTCTCTGGAGCCCGGTCTCCCGCGGCGTTGGTTCGAGCTCAGTGGCGTGTGGCCGTGGGGGGAGACTGCCTGCTGCTGATGCTGATGCGGGCATGGAGCAATGATGTGCTTTTACCTGCTCCCTTTCTCCATCCTCTCTCGGTTAAAGCCCAACTAAGACACTCGACAGACGACAGAATTCTCAACACTGATCCGAGGCAGCAACGACCAAAAGAAAGATGAAATTTCCCAGTGAGAATCCAAGAAAACCGGGGAACATGAACCCACCTCCAGGTAAAACGCACATTTACGCACGCTTGTCTCAATCTCTGTGTTAGTTGTCAGTCACTGCGCTTTTACTCTAGGCTATAATATGGAGCATCTTAGCCCTAGGCATTATCAATCACAAGGGTCTATATATGTGAAAGCTATTGGAGAAATCCCGTGGATAAGCCCCAGACATGAATATTTAAACATCTACGTGTACACCTTTTGTCAGTATGGTGTTTAAGAGGTAATGAATAGACAAAAGAGTGGAGATTATGTCCATAGATTGTCCATATTGTCACTTGGGGAGAGGCTGAGGCACTGCAGTCACCCCCCAGCACCGCGCGCTGGTATTAAAGACCTGTCGAAACATTGGTGCCTGCAGTGGGAGCCTCTTTCCATTACCTCATCGGGAGCGCATCTTCATGTGGCTCACGTCAGCTCCTCCAGCCCAGGCAGCAGGAGCAGGTGAAGCGTGTCGGGCTCTTCCTAACCTGCCATGCCCTCTCACACATCCTCTGCAGCGGAACGGAGGAGGGGGGACAACAACACATGCCCTCCTCCCCCCTCGTCTGCTCTTGTTGTCTTACGAGCTCGAGTCTGACCCCTGTTAAACGCGCAACAGCGGTCACGAATCTCCCAAATAGTTGTTATGTAACATCTCGAGAGGAGAAGAAGATGTCACAGTCAAAAAACACCACCAGTGCCCTTGTTTGCGCGCACATCTGGCGACATTTTCATTATCCGCACCAATAAGCTCCAAAATTTGCTTTGACAAAATGTTTGGACTCATCAAACGCACCGTATGCTGCAATCAGGTATCACAACATCTTTTAAGAGTTGAATGAGCTGGAAAATAAGAAATTCAGGAGCATGTCTAAACAGGAGTCAAATTATGTAAAAGCAACACAATCAATAGACCAGATTTTCATGGTTTTGGTCTGTCTCAGCTCAAAACTTTCTGATAAATCACATTTGGACCGATCTGCTCAAGTCAAGACAGCACTCAAGCTGCAAATGGGCTATCCTTGAATGACCTGAACAAGATGCATTGCGTTCTGGACCAGAGTTTAAGCTGTTTTATAGTTCGCAAACCTTGGCATTTGAGGAAAATTGTCTAGATATTGTGACACTGTAGTTGCTGTTATTTCATTTTGAGCAGTAGAATAAAATATCTACACTAGTACAGTAGACTGGAAATATTATGTCAGATACAGGCGATGCTTAACGCCATTATGTCCTTGAGCAAAACACTTCACTAACCAAGCCTGATAGAATGCAGTATGTGACCATTTCTGAATGATAGTCATGTTTTGCCAGTCTCTCCCAGGGAAGCTGTGGTAGTGTGGTGTGCATAGTAGCTCACCATTAGAGCTGATAGAGCGTAAATGAATAGTGTAACAAATTGTTAAGGGAATTTGAGTGTAACCAGTTGCTACTAAAGCTACAAGATCCTGCTTAGGGAGCACTAAAGCTGGCAGCAGAGTCAGACCTGAGACTGATGTTGTGGGGAGGGGAGGCATGTCTGCTTTTTATATTCTTATGGATTGGACAATTTGTGAATATTTGTGCAGTTATATTCATTTATAATCTTTTATATATTCATTAGGCTCTAATAAGAAATAACAACATTCAAACATACTAGGATGGCATGCTCAAAATAATGATCAAAATCCCTTGCATTTTGAATAAGATTCACAAAAATTCCTTATCTGCTTTGTTTACAAAATCTGAGCTCCATATTGAACAGTCTTTGATATGGATTTCCTCTTGCATTTCAGTTCCAGTTCACACCAACCTGGTCCCCCCAAAGAAGGTGCAGCCAGGCATGCTTCAGTCCAGCCTGGTGCATGCCAGTCTGGCCACCATGCAGAACCCCATGGGCTGCACCGTGCCTCGCCTGTCCGTGTCCCGGCCGGCGAGCATGGTGGCCAGCATAGAGGCGGGACCAGATGGTACGGTGGTCTTCACCTTCATGAAGCTGAAGACCGTGCTGGCTGTGTTCGTGGTGGTGGTCCTGTACCTGGTGGCTGGAGGGCTGGTGTTCCAGGCTCTGGAACAGCCTTTTGAGGACAACCAGAAGATCACCATCACAGCAGAGAAGGCAGCATTCCTCAACAGGCACCCCTGTGTGAGCCCAGCCGAGCTGGAGGCCATCATCAAGGTGAGCTCCATGTCTACACTTTGGGGAAACAATTTCTCTAAGAAGTGCATTCTGTCACTGTGTCCTTGAGCAAGACACTCCTGACACGTTCTGGAAAGTAGTAGAGACTGTTGGTGCAACAGCTCTGTCCGATATCCCCAGGGCAGCCGTGACCACAGAAGTGGCCTAGCACCAGTGTGTGGAGTGGAGAGTGACTAAATAATGCAACATAAATATGGATTGGGTATCCTGAAATGCTGTACACAAATCCAATTATTACGATCTGATCCTACGGATGTAACGATACGCAATCTAGTATTATCACAATGTGAACTCAGAGTATGAGGTTTTGTGCAGAATACAATTATGTTTATTTTTTAAGAGGCTTTTCTCCTTGAGATTAACCATCCAGTTTTAAAGGGTCCTCAATATCTGCACAGCAAGGCTCATAGATAAAGAAGAATTTTCTGTTATTTAAAAGGTGCTATCACAAAGTATATGAATGTACTTACAGTACATTATCAGTGCGCACACACACACACACACACACACACACACATTCTGTTTACTCCCACATTCTTCGAGCCAAAAACATGGAGTGGAGTAATCCATACATAACAAAGCCAACATCAATGAATAGCAGAGTGAATAAAAGACCAGTTTGAAACGGGCCTGGCTCGGACCCACACTGCATCACTGTACTATTGCACACTGCAGGACTTTTCATGGCCAACTGCTCCGGCCTCCCGTAAAGCGGAGGACAATGGAGAGGCAGCGGCGAGCTCGATGCTTATTGAACTGGGCAGCGGTGTAACCCGGTCTGATAATGGATGGATCAGGCACTTGCACAGGGCAGAGCCGAGTGAGCGCGCTCCATAAGTGCTGCACAGTAAACATTAGCGCACACACTAATTGTGTTTAGACTATCAGGTGTCAGGATCCTCTGAAAGCACCTATTGTTACATCTGTACATGTGAAGGTGTCCAAGTATCACTGCTGCTGTTTACTATGTGGGGAGGGTGGCCAGATTGTACAATTAGAGCATTTCATATTCTAAAATGTGATGATCTTAATTATAGGTGCTTTGATTGATCGACTGCCGTTCACTGATTGGCCGATCAGACAAACTGATCACGGACGTAGGTAACTGATGTGCAGCTAGAGGCACATCATTGGCTTAAATTTCCAGCAAAATTCCATACATGCTATAGTTAGATTTTGGTCAAACTTCATATCATCAACAGTCTATATTATTTTTTCAAATAATAAAATAGTTTGCATCTATATCAAAGTCCACGTGATCTGAACTGGCTGACATGTATTTGGCTCCAACATTAGGAACAAAAACATCATCTAATGTAACATTCAACACAACTTATTATTGATTGTCAACACACAAGTGACATATTCTTATGTTAACAGAATGCTTATTAAACAAAACATATTTTAGTCTCCATTTAATAATTCTCAATGAATACTTTTGTGTAAATTTTTAAATAGTTCTGTATTACCACATTATTTAATCTCATCACTGGGTCCATTCTAGTTCCTCTATAAACTGTTACATATCTGCTTTTAAAAGTGGTCCGTGCATAAGCCTGCTATGGCCGAAATCTGCCCCTCAAATTGTAGACACAGTCTCTGCTTTAAAAAAATTTTGTGTATTGTATGGCATATATCAGTTGAGCAATTTTAAGTTTAACAATATCATCAAAAATCGGATCACCACCAATTTTAATATTAGAAATAGCAAAAAAAAAAATATGATAGGAAGTTTTCCCAGCTGTATTTTTGATGTATTTAATTATTTGTATGGGTACAACGAATTTAAATGAACATTTTTGCTCTTCAATTTTGCAAGAATGTCATTATGCTGCTTTAGTCCATCTGGGTTAATGCTGATTACTGAACATTTATTCATGCTAATAACATGAACTCAAAACTGAAGTACAGACATTCCTTTTTATTGTTAGATTTTGTATATTTATAATGCTTTTATTATTCCAAACTTTTATTGGAACATTTTTATCTTTTTCTGATGTTGTGCAATTCAGGATTAGCATGTAATGTTGTCTGCTGCCAAGTTAATATTCTATTAATCTAATAAAATCTAAAAAAAAAACATCTCCATTTGGAGTCCTGAAGAGCAGATTCGATTGGCACGTCCTCCTCCATTATAAACCACTGACTATTTTGTGTGTTGCCATGTTGTGCTAATGTATCATGTATTTTTGTTTGTGTGGAATGTCCTGACATGTAGAGCCTTTACACTACACCGTAAACGAAAAAAGAAGAGTTTCTACTGTTACATTTTACGAGGTCCAGCTCTATAAAACGTAATGCTTGTTTACAACTGCACCCTTCCAGCTTAATTCACTAATGGATGGAACACATAAATATCACTTTGAGTTCACACCTCAAACTCAGCTGCTTTCCGGGCTGCCATCTTGTGTGACTTTGATTACCACACAACATTTAATTACACACATAGGATCAAGGAGAGCTTAATATATTGCCCAGAGGTACAATGGCGGCAATACTGGTTTACGGAGTCACAAACTTTCAGGTGACAATGCAAATTACTCTTATCGATGCCACTGCCAGCCATTTTTAATGGGTGGAAAGTTAGACCATCAATATCATGAAATGTCATTAAGTAAACACCTGCAGCCAGGTGTATTTCAGAAGGACTTGACTTTAATAAGGGCAGTACACTGTGTTGTCACAAAGCATTTGTACTACCTGTACATAGGAGAGGCCACTGGAGGCAGCACACACTCAGTTTTGGATTGTTTTTGAACAGAAAGCTGAAAATGTACCTAGTTTGCACTGAAATTGCCAAATCATTACAAGGAACAGTTTTAAAACACCATGTACACAGTTCAGTTGCAAAGAATAGTTCATTTAGTGTTTAGTCTGACTTAAAATATTTATTTAAAATTAAGTAATGTGTGTAGCCCAATCGTTTTTTGCCAATTTCATGCAGGACAGTCAGAGCAGATATTGCATGGATATCGGGGCAGTTGGTGCCATATTGGTTCATATGTGTTTTCTATGACTTTTCACAGACTTTAATGGGAAGAGACTGTTTGTTACTGATCTAAGAACTAAAAGCTCTGAAAAAATGACTTAATACTGATATTTGGGCAGGTAATGCATGTTTCCTTTGGAGTTTACATTTGTTTACATTAGGAACTAAAATCAATAGGGCAACAGGTGGCAAAAAGTGACATCTCATCATCAACCACCACAATGAGTTTTACAGGAATCCAAACAACACAACAATTAGATACACAACCAAATAGACTCAGGGCATCCCTCCATCTGCAAAAAAAAAATCTATCTAAGCCTGGTGTGTGTGAGTGGTAGACGGGTGGCGGGCTGTGGATCCACTGTGGGTCCAGCCTTACTCCACTGAATTATGGATGAGACTGAAGGAGTGCAAGGCTAAATGGAGAAAAGAGGAGAAAAAGAAAGGACAGATGGTTGGTGCCAGGCGAACACTTTGACGGAGCCATGTTGGCACAGACGCATGGCTCATTAAAACACCACAGTGACAAATAAACCCAACTATCAGTGTTAGAAGAGGTGATGCAGATGTAAGGCTTAAGGCAGGTACATTTATCACGATGCATTGACTCGATTTTAGTTAAGTGAGGTGCCCATTAACAGAGAGGTTTGTCCTTCCATTTATCCCTACCCTGTCTTTGTCCCTTACTTGTGTGTTATAGTAACAGGTGTGTGCTTGTAAGTCGTGACATATATTCAAAGGACTTGATGATTTGGGACTTGACTTGGACTTAAGGCCAAAAACTTCCAAAACAATGACTTGATTCCACCTCAATTTACAAATGTGTGAAAGTTCCATAGCAACAAAATATTACGAAGAGTTCTTCTGGATTGGTTAGACAATTTATTTTTTTTCTAATCGTCAAGTAGTATGCAATTGTATAAGTATTCTAACACAAAAAACAAATGGTCATTGCTGGATACAATCTTTAACCATTAATTCCTCAGTATATTTTCACACTAGTCAACCTCTGCCATGCTGCCAGTTCACATAACTGGAGAGACGTGTCCTAAAGTCACTGAACTGACAAACGGTCCTGACATCACCCTCTGATTTGGTGATTTGCAGAATTGCACCCTGAGGGAGACAGTGAGGTCAAAGGTCAACTTTCCATCTGCTTGGGTTCATTAGTCATACATAATTATTTGTGTCTTTCTAAAAATGCATCAGCTTCTGTTGGTCGTGAACTGAAAGAAGAGAATAATGGAATTTGGCGAAAAATAACTTTTCAGAACATTGGTGATGATGATGAATGAGAGGGAGAGGCTGAGGGGGTTGGTGGTTCTGCTGCTACTGTGGAGTTGGGTATAGAAGGAGGGATGTGAGCTCTATTTGAAGCATCAGGAAGAAGGAAGAAGGTCGAGTGGGGAGTTTATAAGCAAAGGTATAGTTGACGGTAACTAAAAATAAGTTGCCAACAGTAGTTAGGGCCATCTTCTTTGTTGAAGTTTGGCTCTGGCTAAGGGAACATACGATTTGTTGATGCGTTAGTGCCATAGAGCTCTAGCTTACATACAACTCTGAGCTCCTTCACCAGCTCTGTATATACATCTAAATTGTATCGTGATAATAGTAGGTTTTTTTTCCACAATGTATTTGAATACTGCTTCAAATATTTCAAATAAAACATTCAAGAGTATCACTTGGTCAAATCAATATCTAGTTTCAATACTACATTTTTCATTGATTAGTATCTGGATCTTGATTTCAAGCACTAGACTCTCAACATAATGAATGACCTGACCATGACTCATGATCCACTAATCAGACCACAGGTGTTTGGGTCCGTGTGCCCTTCAACCACCTTCTCCTCAGTGTGCCGTCTTGTGCCATCTGTCCCTCTGCCCCTGCTCTGCTCCCGTCCTGCCCTGCCCCTGCCCCTGTCTGGTCCTTCTGTGCCATCCTCCTGTTTATACGTCGTCATGTCTTTGTCCTCAGCACTCAGTGGATGCAGTGAATGCTGGAGTGAACCCAACCGGGGACACCTCCTACAACTCTAGTCACTGGGATCTGGGCAGTGCCTTCTTCTTCGCTGGGACGGTCATCACCACCATCGGTATGGCAACACACTAACACTAGATTTACAGTGACTGCAAGTGTGGTTTGTGACTCGAGCTGGTCTGGCAAGATTTTGAATATCATTCAAATCATTGCACCCCGTGACACTGACCCGGGCGGAGTAACGGTCCAGGTGAGAGGTGAGTCTGTGGAAAAAATCTGCAAAAAGTCTGTTTTTCCCGGACACCACACAGGTCTGGAGCAGTCTATCTGGTAATTAGAGATGTGTTATCATGTGAACCCATGAGAAAACGCACTGCTTTTGTTAAATATGCACCACAGTCCATTGTAGTTGGTGTAACAGGCAGTTTGCAAGTAACTCACTGTGTGTAAGTGTGGAACCCACACAGCTGCTGGTGTAAACGAGGCGTAACAGGAAACTTAAGCCTGTATGACACTCAGGTTTAAAATTATTTATAATGGAGATGACAGGAGACAAATCAGCCTTATTCGGTCTGCAGAAGTTAGGAATAGATTATAATGGTGCTATGATATCGGTGATATCAAGGGATTATTTCATATCGTCTGACATTGAACATTGCCCAATCTTTTTTCTAAGTCGCAGCAACCTATGTGTGCCCATTGATTAATCCCAGTTTGCACTCTGTGCATCAGATGTGTTTTTTTAACAGACCAGTGACTTCAAATGGAAATGGAAGAGCAATTCTGTTAAAAATATGTATGTCTACACAATCACCGTAAAAGTACAACAAATTATATAAAATAAATATATTTTTTACAAAGGTGAAGTTAGATATTAGCTGAAAAATATCCACACGGCACCATCCCAGGCAATAATGAATGAATAATGAATAAATAATGAATTAGCAGTTAAATTGATACACCCTATAATGAATTATGTTAATCAAGCTAACTGGTTTGACTCTAGTCTCCACTTTAAATGAAAACTGGTTCAAAATGATTTTCCTGATTAATTAAAGGTTAGATTACAGAAAAATTTAAAAAGTGTGATTTAAAAAGTAACCACTTAAAATAAACTATCTTGAGTTCAGATTGGTTGGACAAAAAAAACAAAAAAATTCTAAAAGTGTATTCGTGTGTCACCTGCTTGTTCCTGTAGCAGAGGTGTTTCTGCACAAACACAGCACCGTCTCATTAGCAGCAGGAGCAGATGCAGTGTTAATGAAGGAGGCGTGCTCATGGACCTGTTAGCCGGATTAATTAGCGCCGTACCTGCTCACGGCTCCCCTGTTGTGGTGTTTCTCCTCAGGCTACGGGAACATCGCTCCGAGCACAGAGGGGGGCAAGATCTTCTGCATCCTCTACGCCATCTTCGGAATCCCGCTCTTCGGCTTCCTGCTGGCAGGGGTCGGCGACCAGCTCGGGACCATCTTTGTGAAGAGCATCGCCCGTGTGGAAAAGATTTTCAAAGTGGGTGATTGATACTACGATTTTATGATGTACTGTTTGTATGCCTGAACCAACCTGATTACAGCTAAAACTGAGTATTGTTGGAGTATTTATATGTAAAGAGAGATAAAAACTCATGCATTAGCTGAATCTTCTCTGATCTTCTTTCAGTCTTTTGTTGTCCCATATAAATCTCATGATATAACCAAAATAACAAGTTTACAGTAGTAATACAAATGACTAAATGACTAAAGGCTTACAGCTCTGTATATTTTGGAAATCAAAAGTTCCCTAAACACACATTCTTAGAAGCTGCATTTGTCCTTATTAACACTCTGACTCTGAGTAGCTCCATTATCATGATATTGCCATGCCATTACTGGTGTCTATATCTTTAATTAACATATATCACTGAATAACGCACACTATAAAATCATGCTTGTCAAATGGATTCAATATTAATTTAGATAAATGTTAGTTTTATTGACCCATAATTACCCTTATTAAAGAGAAGTAATATCATTTTATGGAGTGTAATTAAAACAACTGTGTTTAAGCCGAGACATAAAACTGATCGATACCCACATGAGCTCACTGATGATCTCACTTCCCACTGAAGTCTGTTCTTACTTGCATTCTTTAGCACGTCGCTTCTCTCAAACCTTCACAAGTCATGATGCTTTTATTGTTGTTTATGGAGGCAGACTGCACTCAAGTGAACCTAGCAACAATGAAAACTCTTCACAACTCGCCTAGAATATGATAACTCTGTAATAAACTTCTTTTCTGTGGGTAAAGTGATACTTCAATTTTTCTTGGCCCTTAAGCTTCCAGGTGAATTGGCCCATATTACTTTAAACAGTACTTTTTACTGTACATTTCTGAAAATCTACTTCAACAAGGCTATGCCAAATATTGAATGCGTCCCATTGAGGATGTGAGCATGAATAAAGGTCTAGTGGTTCAGTCTAACTTGTAATAATAATGCAGATTTGAAGTATTCACTGTATTGGTGACCAGTCTATGGCCCTCAATCGGCCCTTAGCTTTGTCTGTGTTTTTATTTGTGGCCCTTAATGAGAAAAGTTTAGACACCCCTGCTCTAAAGTAAATCTTTAGTTTTGTGTACTTACTCTCACAGCTCTTTTAAAGTGCAGATTACAGGCTGTTTTGTAACTTATTACCATATAAGGTATATAATTATATTGAAGATTTTGCAAAAAAATTTCAGACAGTTTTCCAGATTTCTTTTCTATAGTGATGCAGAAAGCAATTAACAGGTGCAAATTACAAACGTATAAAGAAGTGGACCAAGGGAGTGTGACATCAACCACAGCGTTCCACACCAGCCAAAAGAAGTTCATCAAGGCTAGTGGTTATACGGGGCCAATTTGGAGCCGAGCTCCATATTTAGAATTCTGGCCACGAGTATCATAGCAGCCAAAGAGCCAATCTGGAGCGAGGCTTATGAAGGTAACTTGCACCGCTGGTTTAGCATGGAGTGGGCACTTAGCTGTTAATAAAACCTGTTGATAACTCCTGTTCATATCTTCATTTATGGACACAATAACAAAATAAAAATCCAACACAGTGTAGAGCGGGTTATTGCGAACATTTTAACACCAAAATGATGAGGTTCACTGCAGTTACAGAGAGAGAGGTGACAATTTTTCAATGTAAAGTGAACTGGAGTCGATGGTGCCGGTAGCGCGGCCATGATCACTTTCTATCCTCCTCTGTAATGATATATCCTGCTTCACAATGTGTTATTGTGACTAGACAGTACTGGATTACTCAAAGTGTTACATTTCACATAGGACTGATGGAGCCATCACAGCTTTAATAAATCTCAGAACATTTATGTATATGTTATATATTATATATATATATATATATATATATATATATATATATATATATATATATATATATATATATATATATATATATATATATATATATATATATATATATATATATATATATATATATATATATATATATATATATATATATATATATATATATATATATATATATATGTATATATATGTGTAATATATATATAAACATAAATCTGAGCCTTATTGAAGCCTGAGCCTTATTGTTTTCAGCCTATCTTCACCAACTTCCACTTGACTGATGTAAAATTGTGATCAATATTTACTACACCAAACAAACAAAAAATGTAAAATTATGTAGAAAACTCAGTCTGGTGCACTGGATGGTTCCCATCTCTCTCTCCAACCATTGTGAAATAAATTATACATGCCACTTTTCCTAATCCAAAGTCTGCATTTCTCTCCATTGCATCAGTGACTCACCTTCTGTGCTTGTGACGTGTTTTTCTTACAGAACAAATCCAATCAGATCAGCCAGACAAAGATCCGCGTGGCGTCCACTCTGCTCTTCATCTTGGCCGGCTGCATCCTCTTCGTCACCATCCCGGCTGTTATCTTCAAGTACATCGAGGGCTGGACTGCACTGGACTCCACGTATTTTGTGGTCATCACTCTCACCACTGTGGGGATAGGGGACTATGTGGCAGGTCAGATCATATCTCACACTCGGGCGTGTTAGTGCTGTCACAATATAATGTTTTTATTATGCACAAAATGACTGATTCAAAATTCTTACCATTATTTTTTCTTTTGTATCATAATAATAATCTGATTATCCTATATTATTCTTTATTTTAATGGTTAGTTAGTTTTTATATCAGTTACAAGATTGACCTTGACGAGAGTGAAAGGAACCGTATGTAAGATTTTGAGTGAAATATAATGATGATTTATTCTTGATTACAAAAACATTAGACATGATGTTCTATTCCTGTATAATTTGGGGTTTTTGGTACTCAAAATGATTATTCAATTAGAAAGCAGAATGAGCCTCACATGAGTCTCCAGTGCTGAAAGTATCAAAATGATTGATACTGATAAACATTACAAAAGAGTAATCTTGATCAATCACAGTATAAGTTCACTCGCTAAGATGAACAACTATAATAATTTTGTATCGTAACATATTTTTAAATCATTGTGGTATTATTGTATATTAAAATTGGTATTGAGTACTGAGCCTTTTCTTTAGTATAGAAATTATACTAGAAATTGGATTTGAAATGTCAGTTTCTTGACAGCTCTACTTTGGAGCACACGTTTGTCTGTCTTATAGTCACAGCGGAGGAGCTTTTAGTTTTAGAAAACAAACTTAAGTCATGTGATCAGATTAATGACTCCGGTTTGAAATAAAAAGCCATTTCCTCTTGTCTCTGCTCTGAAAAGTGTGCTGCAGGCTACTCAGCCTTTCAAAGAGAATCTATTAAGTTTGTTTCTGTCAGTCACACAATAATGATTTGTATATCTGTCCGGTTATGCCCTCTGCACTACCCTTTTTTATATTTGTCAGTGTAAACAAGGGCATATTGAAAACATTTACACACTACTACTAACACCACCACTACTTCTAAGTTAAAGGAAAATATTTAAAAAGAATAATGTTGTGTGTTTGGTTGTTTCAGGGGGAAACCGGCGTATCGAGTACAGGAAGTGGTACCGTCCTCTGGTGTGGTTCTGGATCCTAGGTGGTTTGGCTTACTTCGCTGCAGTGCTAAACATGATTGGTGACTGGCTCAGGGTGCTATCCAAGAAGACCAAAGAGGAGGTATGGATCCTGCTTTAGATGGTTTACTTTTTTCAGTTTATCTGCACACTTCTATCTGATGTTAGTGCTTCATCCTCTGAGATATTCTAAAAGTCAATGGGTTATGGTTTATTCATACAAACAATGTATTAATTATTCATTTCTCAGTGTAAAACCAATTATTCGATTGCTAAGTGTGCCACACTGCAGCACACACATACATATATGAGTGGTGTTCTGACAGTGATTATGATGGTGCAGGTTGGAGAGATAAAGGCTCATGCTGCAGAGTGGAAGGCTAACGTTCGTGCTGAGCTGAGGGAGACGCGGAGGAGGATGAGTGTGGAGGTCCATGACAAATTGCAGCGGGCGGCCACTATCCGCAGTATGGAGCGCAGACAGCTGGGGCTGGACCAGCGTGCTGTGTCCCTGGACATGCTGTCCCCGGAGCGCCGCGCCATCTTCAACAGTCTGGACACTAACACGAACAGCTACAAGACGTCTTCTCAAGAAAGCATCGACACCAAGCTCAACAACCTGCGTCTGCGCGGGGCGGAGCAGAGCGATCGGCGGTCAAATCAACAAGCCACGTCAGAGGACAACATCTTCAACCGGCTGGGCTCTGTCACCAAGCTGGCCAAGCGCAGCAGGAACAAAGACCTGAAGAAGAACATCCCCGATGAGGCACGGCGCCCACACAGTGAAGCCTATGGGTGCAGCTCTCCCATGTTTGAATGTAGCACGCCCACGAGCGACGACAAGTGCAAGGACGAGCCAGAGGACGAAGACAAGGAGTG
Organism: Periophthalmus modestus; assembly: GCA_019594935.1. NCBI lineage: Eukaryota > Metazoa > Chordata > Actinopteri > Gobiiformes > Gobiidae > Periophthalmus > Periophthalmus modestus. The sequence continues at coordinate 17,902,453 of JAIEZT010001328.1, read as the reverse complement.
CAACATGAGCCTGTCCGACTTCCCCCTATATGTGCCTCAGAACACTTTCACTGTGGAGACCCCCAGAGACAGCCAGAGCACCATCAGGCTGGAGGAGCTGCAGGGAGACATGGGGCTGTAACTGAGCTCCAGTGTTTTTAATGTCAGTCTTATAGTGCCTTAGGCCCCTGTGTGAGACAGAGACAGGGGCACCATCCTGTTGTCAAGTCCAGTGTAATGTACACATGCTGTGTGGCCTCCATGGGTCCATACTGTAGACTCTGTCCACTCTGGAGGACATGAAAACTCTGGTAGAATAGTGCATGTGTGTAATGGTCACCTGGTGATGTGCCTACTGTTCAAACATCATGTGGCACCATCTTCACCTCTCTGTTCTAAAGCTACTGTCTGTACGTGTGAGGTCCATTTTCAAGAGCACTCCCGTCTTCTTGGTGAGTCCATATTCACATGCAGTCCAGTGCAGGGCAGAGGCAGCAGAGAGCCAAAGTCTGATTCCATTCCACACTCACCACTCACTCTCTCATTCAGTAACAACATTTTGCTGTGTAACGTACACTGGAGTCCATGGATGTGTTTCGTATATTGATAATGAAGTAATTCTGTTGTACCAAATGTTTTAACTATAATGCCGTGACTATGAAAAGTAAAGACCCATCTGACTAGCTACAGTAGAAGTGAGGTAGCTGCCATGCTGTCCATCTGCCACTGTCTTTGTAAAACCTCACCTGTCCACCTCACCTGTCCACCTCACTTGTCCTGTCGTCTGTGCATGGTCCCTGCCTGCTCCTGTCACTCACTGTGTCCATGGTAACCTCTCAACACTATCTCAGGGCTCAGGCTCAATTCATGTGAGGCCTTCAAACACCACTTAGAATGACCTGAATTCAGAATATTGATTATATATTGATAGTTTTGCATGAAAAAGTAGTTTTTATAGGCCTGGATTATATGACATTTTGAGGTATTTCAAGTTTTAATTTTATTTTGTCAAGCCAGTGGACACAGAAAATTGCAGTAGCCATAAAAAAACGTATTCCACTGACAGGAGTATTTTTGTTTGCGTTCTAAAACCAGTCAAATAATTAAGGTCTAAATGATTAATATTCTGAATTCAACTCATATTCATGGATTTCTTTAAACACTGCAGCGCCTAATGAAGGAAAAAGAAATACAGAATGCTACTCATAAAAAAAAAAAACAACAAAAAAAAACAAAAAACAACACACTATGCAGATTAACAGTGGCCACTAAATATGAACTTTTTACAACTGGACCCACAAAATACTCCATGACCTCCCTTTCCCCAGACACTTCGCACTGCACCTTAAGAGTAATCTCACAGTATTCAAGAATTTCCTGTAAAATGCAGTTCACAAATAATGTACAGGGAAGCACCAAATGCAGTACTTTATTAATGAGACATGGACATTACAACTGTCTGTAGTACTACATAAAAACTACACCTTACTTTACCTTAATACAGCAAGAACTTAAAGGCTTAATTCATGATGAACAAATAGTTTATTAAGAATGATTCAGGCTTAGAAACTACTTCATTAAGTGGTTAGGGTAAGGATTTTGTATTTTTTCCCATTTATCGTGCAAAATTTGTCTTGCCCTAGTACAGATACATTGTATAAGTAGGTCTTGAAGTCAAAATATGCCTACTGTGTGCTGCCGACTGCATCTAATTATGAAATGTTCTAAAAGTTGTGAAAATCACTTCTAAACTCATTGCGGTGAATAATTAGAATACTAGGGATCAAAACTGTTTAAAATGGTAACTAGTTCTGCTTTTAAAACTGTAAAAATCAGGTACAGCACATTTAAGTAGTTACTAAGCCTGAATGAAGTATTGCAGTTGTAGTAAGTTCATTATGAATTAAGTTTTTGTTCATGGTTTATTATGAGTATTAAAGTAGTGTAGTTACTGTAGTGTTACCCAACTGTCCCCATGCACTACATATCTTCACAGTTCTAATGTGAATGCACCTGATGCCCTAGAACTGGCACTTTTTTTAAATGCTTTAAAGAACTCCAGAAATATATATATAAATAATCTACAAAGAAGATGAAAGAAACGGCATGCTCTGTGCAGACCCCGCGACGTCCATGGTGTTGACTGTAAACCACCACATGCTTCAGACACCTCTCCAGCACTTTGGTTTTTCTGCTGATGTCAGGACACAGCTGTATGAAGACACTGCTTCAAGTAATGTGCAATCACTGTTATGCCTTTGAATAAAAACATCTCACCGACTCAACTGCCTGCTCTCTCTGGTATCGATAAGTTTAAAGTAGACATTTGCTTTTCTGGGGTGTTTAGTATTCAACTTAAAGTGTTTCTGGGGGAGGTTCCACCCATAGTCTGTATAAAGAAGTGGACTAAGTGAGTGCAACGTCACCTATAGCGTTTGTCTCCAGCCAAATGAAGCTCATTCAGTTATAGCGGGAATTTAATTCCATATTTGGAACATTTAAATAACGCCCCTCTCCCGCCCTGCTTTAGCTGGGAATGAGCGCATAGAAACACTGTTTAATCAAACCCTGTTGCTAATGCTAGTGGGAGCAACCTCAGGGAGAAAAAAGACACCCAAAATCATTTAAATACCAAAATGATGAGCTTGACAGCAGCAGCTACAGAGAGAGGGCCACAATTTTTCAATAGAAAGTGAATTGGAGCCAGAGTCGAAGGAGCTGGAAGCATGCACGTGCTCACTTTCTATTTAGAATGCAGCGGCTAGCAGATTAGCTATGTCCATTTGTATATATAGTCTCTGGCTCCACCATTTGCTTGTTTCCATGGAGGTGTAATTGCTTTGCCTAGAATGTTTCATATTTTTATAGCATTAAAGTTATCTATATCCATGGAGACAAGGTGAGCAGATCTGTGGTGTGGTGACCCTGTTCACATTGTATTTCAAGGTATTTGTTAGGTATAAAGACATCTGTTTTTGAATAAATGCACGATAGATTAGTTTAATACCACTGTGAAACATTCTGGACAAAGTAAAAACATCACCATGGAGACAATAACCGGGGTCTCACTTTTTGAATAATCGAAAGTAAAGAAAAGTGGGAGGGGATAGGGGATAGGGGAAAACTGAATTATTCTGTGCACTTAAGCCTCAAATGTGAGACAATACAGGATTACTCAAATATGCATGCCCCTCTTATGGACAGCTGCAAACCACACTAGCGAGCAGTGGATTTATTTTTAATTTGTACCCAAATGAGTACGCGATGCTGAACCCTACGTGTATCACTAATTAAGAAAATAAAACTGGAGGACGAAGTAAGTACAGAGAGCACAGAGTCGTTTTAACAGTGGTGGTGACAATGAGTGATTAAAGATCGCTCCAACATGCACGAATTACTCCAAATACAGCTTCAGGTGAGTAAAGGCAAAGGGAAACAAGTATAACATGGTTAAAAGCTCTCAATAGTCTATTTTGCATAATAAATCTGCTTTAATGATCTCTCTAAAATGATTCAATTTTTTATACCCTATAAATACTCTACAGTTGTGTAGTCTGGTATAGTGCTATAGAGTCTGCAGTCACTTAGTTGGATCCACTTACAGTTAAAATGATCATATTACTCAGGAAACATTCACTTCAATTCAATAAATGTTTGTAAGTAATGGGATATATATTCCAGCAACAAAATTGTGCATTAAAAGGGACCAAAGTTCAGCTCCTCTGGCACAATTGTAAGTAAACATGAAAAGTACAAGATATAAAGTATAAAGTAAAGAAGTAAAGTATAATGCAAAGTGAAAATTGATCTGAGTGAAGATGTGATTTTCAGAATTCAAGTCCATTTAAACAAACAAAGACGTTCCTTTTTTGGTTGTCCTTGTACGGGACAGTGGCAGAGTCGTTAGCTGATGGAAAAGGATCATGTTCAGATCTTTGGCTTTAACCTTGTCTGTCTGAAATAACCCAGGTTTTAGCTCAGTTAGACACAGACACCATCGATCCTCACCTTCAAATGTCCAGACTGTCGCCACTGTTCAAACCACAAATGACACTCAAAAGTCTAAAGAATTCAAAAGAGGGTTATATGCTTGTGCCAGTGCATTTTCTTTATGTCTTGTATTATAAATAGTTGTTTTATGTGTATAATAGTGAGGACACAGTTAGAATTATACATTTACGCACATAACAATGTAGAGATGTTCAACAGTGGTCATCGGGACACTGATTTTGTGATCTCATCCAGAAGCCATTTTAATTGGATGGTTGTGTCTTCAAACATTGGGAATTTATCCTAATCTGTCTTGACTAGGTCCAGCCCCAAAGCTTTGGTCACACAAACAGTGTCCAGATGATCATCGTTGAAATCATCTTTACACTGAGCCACTCCTGGACGACTGAAGGATTTCACACACACAAAACATACTCACAAATTAGATTAGGTTAATTCTTCATTATAATTCTGGCAACAAGGGATTCAAATAAGTCCTCAGTTTTTTGGCAAATGGTAGATTATGACCACTGTAACCAGAGGATTTATTTGGCGAAAGCTGTATTTATTTAACAAACAGTACAGTACACTGCAAACAATGATTTTTTTTTTTTCCATAGTGAAAATGAACAATTACTACTACTTTTTGTGTAGGTTATATTATATTAACTTGAAACTTTTTTAATTCAAGATATTTTTCTAGTTTAATTATTTAGAAATATCATGAAACAAGGTAAACAACAATTTTAAATTAGTGGAAAATACCCAAAAAATAGATAGTCTATAAAGGATCTGTATGTAAGATTTTGATTTTAAATTCCACAAACATGACCTAACTGTGTCCTCAGATCCCAGGTAGACATGTTCAAATCAAACATAGCGTTTAACAACTGTAATGCTAACATGAAGTTGTTATAATTTGGTATTTTTGCTCTCCAATCAGAAAACTGAACAAGCCTCACATGAGTTTCTCATTTGGATTTCCAGTTCTAATGCTGAAATCCACTAGGTTTAAATCTAAAATAACTCTTTCTGGTCTGAATTCTCACTACTTAAACCCCAGCACCTGGAGCCAAACATGAATCAGTGCGTCTGCTGCTGCAAGATGTCCACACTGAGAATGAGAAAGACTTGTATGTGTCCTGTCCTCTGTATGCAGGTTGAAGGGCTCACATTACACTATTTTCTGATCTACGTTATAATGTTGTTTCGTCATCACAAACATACCTGGAGTTGTGTTTTGTTTCATTCACACATGTTTAACACACAAACCCTGCAGATTTACTGACTTTTTCTCTCAAATTAAAACACTCTTTTCCACTTTGTGATGTCATGTGGTAATACAGGAAGTGCTCCACTGTGTTTTTAAATTACATACACTTCACTAGAATCATTTGGATGAGTTCAGCTCTGGATTTGCCAATCTCTACTGAACAAAAGGTCAAAGGTAGTTGTTAACTTGAAAACTAGCACTATATAACATCACAAGGTGGAACAGAGGATTTTGAACTTTGGAGATGTAGTCAGACTAATAATAAAGGGTTATTCAAACATGTGTGAATGAAATAAAACACAGCTCCAGGTATGTTTTTAGAGGATAACAGTATTCCAACATGGCTTAGAGCTCACAATTTTGCATAATATAGGATCTTTAAGACTGACACTGGCAATCCGGGTATACTAGTAACTGTAGTACCTTACAAGAGCACAGGCTTTAGTTCCTTTAAATTAAGTGCAATCATTTTTTGCAGCGTAACTTCTTCTGCCAGCAGAAGGCATCAGAGTGAGTGTGATATACTGAGCCTGTTGTATACAGCGACAGCCCCAACACTGATGTACTGTCAGCTCTGAGCAAAACGCGCCTCTGTACTTCACTGTGCTCTGGCCAGTGGGATATTGATTCAATCTCTGCTTTGGCTCGCTAATGCTCTCTGTCTCTCCTGCATTATAAACCACATACATTCATAATCTAATACTGAACAGGTTTTATCCTATACACTATTTAAACAGACTGCAGCTTCTAATTAACAGCTGCAGAAGTGAGAAAGTTCCTGTCAAAACCACACCCAGCGCACCACCAGACACTATTGATTCGAGGAGTTGTGCATAAACATTGCACAAACAGCATTATCATTCTGTCACAATATCCATATGTCAAAGGTTTTAAAAGGAGGCAAAATGAAGACATATTATTTAATCTCAAAAATTCCTCAAAAGTGCAATCAAGTATAAAATATAAACTGTTTAATAATAAGTAGTATTAAAAACTGTTAATTTAGTAACAGTAGGTTTTGCACTGAAAATGAGCAAAGGATTATGGGCAGTGTAGTTCGCTATTCTACTTACAGTCCAAGGATGAAGACTGTTTAATTTAATAATAATAATAATAATAAAAAAAAAAAAAAAAAAAAAAAAAAATTAAAAAAAAAAACTGTGTCCAGAATACTAGCCTAAAGGCCTAGTCGAAACCTTATTTGCATTACTTTAATTAAATGTGTTATGTCGTTATATTTTATGCTAAGCTAACATATTGACTTTAAGTAGGCTAGGCTAACTTCAAATATTTACTTTGTTTCAACAGAATATTTCTGAATGGAGTCAAATGAAATCATAGGCTACATTTCAGATCAACACCTAGCCTTTTTTTTTTTAGGTTATCATTTGCCCTTACAACCCAATTTTTTTTTTGCTAGCTACGGTCAGTTTGATTCATTGCTAAATCAAAGTGAACAGCACGCGCACAGTTCTCTAATACATCGTCACCACGGCAACAGCAGCAGCCCACTCCTCACCACTCTGAAGTCATGTCTGTGAGTCTGTGAGACCAGTCTGCATCCATTTATACACAGCATTCTTAACATCATTTGAAGTGGTAGACAGTAATGGTTTAAAATTAGAGTTAAGAGGTTTTTTTTACTTACCTTACTGCTTTTACTTCAATCAAGTATTATTCAGGGATTTGAGAGTTCATGTATGTGGGCGACATTTTGGATTTTTTAACAGAGTAATTGAATTGTTAATTGTTATGGCAACTGTCTTCTAAAATTAATAATACAAAGTTTTATTTAATTTTATTGTGTCGAACAAAAAGCAGGCCAATACTGCCCCCTGCAGGTTAAAAAGAGCTTGTTCACGTGTACTATACAAGCTAAAAACTATTCTGTCCATAGCTATTGAAGAAGTACTCAGTTTTGTTACTTAGGCCTAAGTAAATGTATAGATACTGGAGCAAAATAAATACATCAAATTAAATTAATAAAATCAAATAACATAACATCAAATAAAATAAATAAATAAAACTCAAGTAAAAGTAAAAATTTCACATGAAAAATCTATTTAACTAAAATTTTTAAAATACATGTTTTAAAATGTACTTAAAGAGTAAAAGGTAAAAGTATTTTGCACTGGTTTCGAGATCTAATAAAGCTTCAAATGATCAATAGTGATTTTGATACATATTTGTACTGGATTTTGTTCAACAGAAACAACTGAATTGATAATTTTTTCGTAGATGTTTTCATTTGTATATTATAGTTTGTTCAAATTATGAACCTGTCTTTTCAGCAGGTCTCAAACAATAATTGAAAAAATACATTCAATTTTCAGTCCTGGTGAAAAATGTATTGGAGTAGAAAGTAGAGATACCTGCTCTTAAATGTAGTGAAGTAAAATTAAAGAACAGATATTTATACTTTATACTTATGTACAGTACTTTACTACTTGTATTTCCTTATGTTCCACATCTGGTCCATAGTGTCTATTTAGTATTTACTTTCATATACATTTTTTATACATGCCTCATAATTTATATGCTGTTAGTTTATGTTGCACCAGATCAGCAAAGCAAATTCCTGTTGTGAATGTTCTACACTTTCAGTAGCAATACATTTATTACTGATACTGAAAATCATTATAGTTTAAAAACAGAATCAGTCCTTTGTTTTACATGATGTTAGTGAAGCTAAGAGTCTTATCTCATGGCTCAGATGCTGATTCATATGCAGAATGGGGGGTCTGTGTCTCTCGTGTGATTGTGCTGCAGGAGGAAGTGACCTGTTTGTGATAATTATTCCCACTAGAGCTCAGACGTAATGCCGGCCGGTAATGTGCGCTCATCTCGACTCTTCTGGACTCTTCTGCACTGTCACTTAAGTACGCACAATGATCAACACCAGACTAAGGTACTGTTTGCTTATTTCTTTATTTGTGTTTATTTTGATTCATTTAAAACATGCTGTAAAAATGTACATTGCAAAAATATACACATTTTTAACATTGATTCACTTAAAAAATGACACATTCTAAGTAACTGAAGTAGGCCCATGTATTCGACACCTTTCATATGACAGATGAAAATGCCTTTCTTTAATATAGACATAAATACATTAACAGATAATGCATTGTTTTGGAACCAGTGGTTTAATAGGTTAGTAGACCTACACATAATCAGCATTTTTGACAAAAGAAAACAGTATCTACAGTGCAACTTGAATGAAGAATACTCTATATTTTAGCAGTTTAGACTTTTAAATTTTAACTTGGTCTGAAAATGATCTGAACTATAAACTGGGCTTAACTATTTTTAACTATAGTATTTATATTTTTATATGTATTTGCTGTGACTGTAGTTGAACTTGGATATAACTTTGCTGAAAAAGAGTCACTTAAAACAATTCAAAATGTTATGTCAAGTTTTATAAAGACTACAAAACATACAATACACAGTATTTAATATAAATAAATAGCACCACATCAGTAGAAGATAAATTCTCACAAGTATAAGCTGTAGGCCTACATCTAAAACTATTATTGAAAAATATTCAAGTCTTTTGTTGGTTGTCAGTCTTTCCAGTTTTATGAAACAGTGTAGATTCCACACTGCTTGTCCACACTGATGCGGTGTGCATCATTGATCCTGTTCACAGAGGAGTAACTCACTGTATGATACAGAAAGTCTTTAGATCTGTGCTTCATCCTTCTCCCACACACGTCTTGGGCCCTCTTCCTGAAGTCCCTCCCCACCATCACTAAGAGCATGGGGTTAATCGCACTGTTACTGTATGCCAGATACGTCGACAACTGAATACCTATGTCCAAAATGTGACCCCAAAGACACCAAGGCGTCAATCCGAAGTAATCCAGAGTGTCCAGGAAGCGCATGAGCTGGTGTGGACCCCAACAGATCAGGAAGACCACCAACACTGCCAGAACCAGGTACGTAGCTTTCTTCTCAGCTCTTAGACTGGGGGGACCAACCATCCCGCCATCGTTCAGAGAAGCAACAATGTGTCTAGTGCAATACGCCATCAACAGCACAGGAAGCACGAAGCAAAAGACGTTCCTGGCAATGTTGTGGTACACCCTCCACTTTGGGTCAGGGTAGGCCAGGATACACGCCTCAACTCCGGGCTCTTCAACATAGCTTACAGTGCGGAATATCAGAATGGGTAGAGTGAAAATGAAACCTAGAGTCCAGATGCCCAAGCAGAAACGTTTCGCCCAAGAACGCCTTCGGAAGAGACTTACACTCATGGGTTTGACGAGGGCCATGTAGCGGTCGAGACAGATCAAAGTCAGGAAGAAGATGCTGCAGATGTAGTTCATGGAGATGGAGACGTTGACCACTTTGCAGAGGAATTCTCCAAAATCCCACTGGTACCCACGGGCGATGGTGAGTGCCCAAAAGGGGAGGAAGGTCATCAGAACAAGGTCGGCCAGAGCCAGGTTCCCCAGGTAGATGTCGGCCACGCTGCAGGGCTTCCTCTGGAGGCAGAAGACCAGGAGCACCAGGAGGTTCCCCAGCAGACCCACGGCCGTCAGCAGGCCCAGGAAGGAGGGCACCAGCGAGGACAGCCACAGCCAGGCGGCAGTGTAGATCTCACATGTGTCCATCTCCAACAACGGAGGATGTATTCATAAGCACTGCCATCTGTCAGAACAATAAAATCAGTTATTGCACTCTATGTATGCTTATCTATAGAGAGTTTACCACCTGCTTGTTTCCATGGAGATGCTATTGCTTTGCCTGGATTTTAAACTTATTATTTCATTATTATTATTGACAGGTTAGCCTCTTGAGACTTAATGTCCAAAATGTTCCATTGTTTGGCAATAAACATATCTGTCTCCATGGAAACAAGCAGGTTATGCCACCAGGACAAGTTGCAGTCAGATCTGTGGAAAGGAGAGTCTACTCACAGTAAGACTGAATGTTATTATTACCTCTAAAAACAGATAGTTGATATAAGTAAGAGAGAAATTATAGTGCCACTGTGGACTTTTCAAGCAAAAAAAAAAATACTTTTGTCTTCATTAAAAATATAATGCAATACTGGGCATTATTGAAAAACTCAAACAGAAATGTGGCTGCTAATCTGCGCCTATGTTCTGTACGACACGGCATTCAAGATGGAGGACACAACAGCATGCACTTGTCGGAGCTACATTCAAATGTTGCTTTTCTGGTTTGTGAAAAAATGCTTTATCGTGTTATCCATTTTATTTAATATTCTTACATTTCATTACTGCATGACAATTTTTTAACCAACTTTGGACCATATTCAAAAGTTAGAACATTTCTCTGATATATTAGAAATGATTCAGTAAAAAAAAATGTTCTCACCTTGTCGGCCTCCATCCAGACGCAGCAGGAATGTGTGGAGCTGGCGGTGTGGGTCTGTTCCTGGTCATATATACAGAGCAGGCCTGACGTCACACTGCTCTCTCTCTCTGTATCTCTGTGCATCTCTGTGTGTGTCTGTCTCTCTCTCCGTGTGCAGGACTGTTCATGTGGAGACTATGTAGCCCACACCTCCAGCACTGACTCACTGCTGACGGGAGACGGGACCTCACATCAGACACGGCCAGAGGAAGACCCCAGACAGTTGTGTAATGTGAATAAGGAAAGTATGTGGCGAAGAATTCTGTATGAACATTAGACTTGGACTAAAATAAAATAAAAACACATAAAATATACACATTTCAAAGTGTGGTACCGATGGTCATTTCTAGGAATCTATTAAATACGCTGTACTTGAACAACAATGGAATGTAGATACTTTTTACTTTTACTTCACTACATTTGAGAGCAGGTATTACATTACTACATTTTGAAGAGCTCTGAAGAGTTTCTTTTTAATATAGTTTGAGGCCTGCTGAAAAAAAGGTTTATTTTCAGCACATTCATAGTTTGAGCAAAAAAATCAAACAAACCCAAAAACAAATAAAAATTGATCTATTCGATTGTTTCGACTTGTTGTTTCGACATTTGAAGACCTCAAAATCTGTGTGAAATACTTTTAATTTTTACTCTTTAAGTATTTTTTTTTTTATACTTTTACTTATGTATGTTTTTTATATAATACTTTTCCTTTTACCTAGTATTTTTTTACTCCTGCATGTGTACTTTTACTTTACTTCCACCACTGTACCTGAATTTTTATTGTCCTAAAAATGTGAAAAACAGAAAAAGCTAATTTTAAACAGTGGTCCAAAGTTATTCCTCTCTCACGTTATACATTTTGAGCAACCCAACTATTCACTATGAGATTTATAAGCACTTTTTCACAACTTTCAGAGACGAGAGCGTCACGGTAAAGCTGACAACAACTAGCATGCTAATGTGCATTTCCTGATTATTGGACAATAAAACAGATGCAGACAGAGTGCAGCAGACGTATTTTTTTTTACCTCATGTGCTGCTCAAACAATGTAAGCTAACAAATTTTGCTCAAATAGATGTAAAATAATTGGATATTGTTTGTTGAATTTATGACGGACATCTTTCTTCGTAATGCTGATAGTAATACAAGTAATACATAAAGCGTAACTGCACTTTGTAACTTTTGCGGTGGGCTCTGCTGCCTGCTTGTCTCCATGGAGATGTTATTGCTTTCCCTGGACCGTTCAGTACAGTATGGTATTAAACTTATCTATCACGCATTGATTCAATTACAGGTGTTTTTACTCCTCATAAACATCTTGAAAAATATGCATTCTTACTGAGATCTACCCTGCCATAGCTTTGGGCCTATACCTGTCTGTCATTCAAGCGCCCTACCAATCAAAAGTGAAAATACATGACGTCTTTGTCCTGTGCTCATCGACGTCAAGCTTCAGGCATGTTCTTGCAAATTCAATAACCAGAGACCAGAGCCCACACATAGACCTCAACGATGACATTAGAACAACATGGGACGGCGCCGGCTCATTTTGTCACCATATTGCCTGCACTATAGCTTCACTTTACACTCGTTAGCATATGCTGTGTTACAATCCTGAACTGGTTAACCGGTTTGAAGGCTTTTAATGCTGTAGATTCATCACGGATAGGAATGTGCATAGCTCCCACACATAAGGAAACGCACCAGATGACAGATTCTGGGCAGACACATGTTTATCTGCTCAAACAAAAAAGGGGAAAATAGATGTAAACACTAGTTAGTAGGAGAGTTAAAATTGGTAGAAGAAGAATAGTTTGACACTGTGTATGCATAAGTGTGTGATTTATAAGAGACCTATCCTGGAAACTTGGCATAACAAAACCACACAATTTACAGTTATATTTTGGAGCAGACCCAACATTTTTGCAAAAGGAGGTTGATATTGAGAATACCTTTTGGCTGAGGAATTCTGGATGGGAAAAGTTTGTGCAATTGATATTCTACTAGTTTGGGTTTATCCAAAAGAAAACACCAAAAAATCATCATTAAGAGTTTCTCATCATTGATCTTGTGATATATCGCCGTATTTCCAGTGATCTTGAGCTTGTATGCTTCGCAAAACTGACCTGTTTCCTGTTTATGGATGCATGCCACTCAAGTCAAGATCATTTTAAAAAATATAGATACAGATATAGATATTTTAATAGATCCATGGGCGGTACAGATCGCTTTATGCAATGCAAACACTTAGGTTCCACACCGTACCATCCCGTACCAGCCCTATGGAAATGAGACTTAAGGGAAATGTTGTCCTGTCCTTTTTATTCTGCTCATTCCTTTATAGGCCTGTCACGGTAATAATTCTTACATCGATTTGAGATGAAACTGGAACAACATACTTTTTATGGCTTAATGTTTATCCTGTGCACAATTTCTTTGCAATAGTGGGGAGATTTGTGTTATTTTTATGCAAGATTTGAGCCGTTTCTCTGTAGCGATGTATCATGTTTCAAAATTTGTTATCATGACAGACCTATTTGTGCAGCCCAAAGACCTACAGAGGGACGGAGGCTCTCTCTGTGCAGCTGAACGTCTCTCCTCACTCTTTTGGATAACCATTTACATTTTCACTTAAAATGTAATCAAGTTTTTAAGTTTAGTTGCAATTTGAATCAAAATGACTTGATTTCAGCCATGTTGTATTGGAATGGAATGCCTTTATTTAGACAGGGACAGTGCACGAACATTACATTGACCATAAAAAACAGGAAAGGTGTATGATGCCAGGTTATAGCATAAATAGTAATTTCCACCTGTAGTCCCTGGTCAGGCTGATGTTAAGTTAGAATTGTGTGCTGTATTGCATGTCTCCAGATCATCCCCAGTCAGTGCAAATTGAGAAGTTTCAGTATTCATTTTTAAGCTGTATAACTATGTAGGGGGGGGTCATGTGCTCATTCTTGCTGGGAAAACTAGTCTGCACAGATGTGTTGAAGTGTTCTATATAACTGTCCCTTCTCTGCTCCCTGACTATGGCCTGTGTCACTGCGTCGCTGCTCTCTTTCTAGTTTTGGTAACTTCCGAGTCCAAAAGCAGCGATCCCAGACACTCAAGTTATTGTCCTGATCTGAGCCAGTCCTTCTGTATAGTCTCTGTCATCACCAGTAACAGCTCTATTTGTGGAACACTTTAAAGTATCAATGTCATAACACTTGTACTAATTCAGTTTTTATCCTGTACAAAGCTTAAACAGAACATTTGGCAGCTCAGATACCCTTAATATTAGTCATAGTTGAAGTGGTCGTGCAAGTAAATCAAATGCTATTTAATTTTACATACAAAGTTTTAAAATATTAAAAACAGGGCAGTACATTGTCTAGTGAGATGGAAAAAGTCCAGGATTGTGTATTTTGTACTTAAGTTAATATGGAGCAATACATAAAAAGGTGTAGCAATACTGCGTACTATCACTATGACAAATTGGTTTAGTCTTAGTATAGTCTGGTACTTTGAAAGACATTATTTAAATATACAAGTATGAATCACTGAATAGGTTGCGTTCACGTGAAATCACAATATTCTAAAATCTCCATAGTTTAAAATTGAGCTGAAGGACAGGTTAAAATGCTTTGGCGGAACTGTCCAACTCTCAGATTACAGACTTTTTGACTTGGTTTGTGCTTAATATCTTTGTAATAACTAGGGCTATCCACATGAACTAAAAACTGGGCCGAAGATGGCATTATACAGATTTAAACCATAACATTTATATGGCAAATTTGTGGGGCTAATCAGTGACAAATAATGATAAGGTTCAACATCTGTAGATCATAAGTTTGGATATTCCTTAATCTCACATAGAGTCATAAAGGCTGCTCTCCATCTAAAATTATAACATTATCATTTACAACGTGAACACAACCCATTTCACAGTTGTGTGATCAGCAGGTGAACGCGTAGACCACACCCACCACCACGATGTTCCCGATGGTGGCGGTGATGGCGATCCACAGCCAGAGTGCGTCTCTCAGCCTGGACCGGGGCTCTTCGGCCTGGCTCATAGCAGACATGGAGGGTGTGCGCACGCTGAACGACGAGTTAAACAGGGACTGGTCTGTGCTGTAGTCGTCTGTGGGAGAGGAGTCCATGAACGCCCCCGTCATCACCGGGATCTGTGGCAACCACAGAGGGACAGTTAATCATCGTTGCATGCACTGGTGGAGGGCGCGCCACCTGCTTGTCTCCACGCTTGTTTCCTTTTTGCTCGGCTGAGAATGTTCCACTGTGTTCCACTGGCATTTAAACTTTCCAGCAGGAGATGCCACCAGTTCAACTTGTTACAGGTCTGAGCCCTTTAGGTCTATGGAAAGGTGGTCTCAAAATAGGACTACGTGTTAGATAACTTTAATGCCATACTGCGGATCCCCCACCAGAAAAGTGACATGTGTCTGAGATAAACTGCCACATGTGTTGTATCTATTGTCGTTTTGTCTACATCAGAGCTTCATGGAGCTTATGTTGTTTGTCTGAGTGTTTTCACACCTCATGCTGCTGTGATGTGTCAACACTGCAAATGGCACATCAGAGTCATTTCAATTTCCAATGCAGTTTTTTCTTACAACCTGTGCTTACAAACAATCCATTACTTTGGGACCACAGCAGAATAATGGGTAGATCAGTCTGTTTTTATATGTTAAAATGAGCCTATGGCCTATCAAATTTGGAGAAGTCTATAAATGTCCTGCAACCCAATAATATTGAAAATGTCACTTTGTGGAGGTGGCACATCATCTGCATGATTCAATTAAATAGGAAGTTAAAACATTCCATTCCTAATAGATGCATTTTATGCCATACTGTGGAATATTACAGCCAACATTTCCATGGAAACAAACAGGAAAAGGCCCTCCTCCAGGCCAAAAAAGGTTTGTGAAGATGCAAGCTTGTTCGATTTTGCTCAAGTTGTTCAGTGGAATAAAAACAACCAAAAGGAAAAAAGGGGGAAAAAACCCACCAACAACAAAACAAAGTTTTTATTGTAGTCTTTTTTTTTTTTTTCTCTAAAAAGAAATATTTTTTGAACTGTTAATTTTTGGACTAGAGGAAAATGGGGTTGATAAAGGTTTAGTGGTTGGAGCACCATCAATCCAAAGGTCAGTGTTGTGATTCATGCTGCCCAGTGCATTTTATTATTGTGTCCTTGGGCATGACACTTTGTCCACCATCCCTATGTATGATTGTAGTGTCTGCATGAGTGACTGGAAAGGCTTATGGCAGAGTGACAGCCTCATCAGTCTGACGCAGGGCAGCTGTGGCTACAGAAGTATCATACCATCACTGAGTGTGTAGTGAATGAATAATGGAATATAAATAATCTGACAAAGTGATATATACACCACCAGTCAAAAGTATCAACACACCTACTAACTCAAAAGTTGTTTTTTGTTTTTATGATTACTGCTTTCTACATTTTATATACATCTGGAGCGCATCTAAGCTGAGAGGCAAGATATATGGAATTATGTAGCAAGGAGCAGAAACATTAAATATATATATATTTTTTTTAATCCTTAAAGTTGCCACTTTTTGCTTTGACAAAAGCACTGCAAACCCTTGGCCTTTTCACAGAGAGCTTCATGATGAAGTACCATGAAATGGTTTTCACTTCACAGGTACCATGTCAGGGTCAAGACATGACAAAACTGCAAAGCAGAGGTCAAAGCAAAAGGTTAAAAAAAAAAAAAATCTAAAGCAAGTTTTGAGTTATTTTGAGTTTATTTTTGTTTTCTACATTCCAGATGTGTTCATTCATAGTTGTAATGTCCTCAGTGAGAATCTACGATGGAAATAATCACAGAAATAAAGATGTTTGACTGGTAGAGTAAATCAAATGCATTACAATTGTATTATTATTAGAACCTGCACAAAGCGACACACTGAGGAAACGCAGACTCCAAAAGTGGCTGAGAGCCTTAATGACCTCTGCACTGAGATTAATAGGAGCCGGTCCCATCATCTGTCATGTATAAAGCAGAGCTTAATAACATATTAATACGGCCATTTGTCATGTTGGCTGGGTTAACATTTTATAATGATGGTTATAAAATGTTCCATCTATGAACATACGCATCACAAATACACTTAAAATATGGTTCACATTGTACATTTTAAGTGGGGACTGGTCTTAGTAGGAAGTGTGTAAATATTTGTACTCATTTTTGTAATAACACTAGTGACATTGCCTGTTCCTCTGTATTTACGTACCACTGAGTAACCCCTAGGGGCACTAGTGCACTCAGCGAGGGCACTATATGAGCTGTCCTGTGGTGCACTTAAAGCTGTGTTCACTGTGTTCTTTTCAGTGGACACTTATCGCTTGGAGAAATGTTCCTTTTCAAACAAAAGAACCTGATGCTCAAGCAAAACCAAGCTCTCAGCAGTTTGCTCTGGTGGTCTCATGAGAATAAATAAAATAAGAGAGAGAGAAAAAAGAATGAGTTTATACAATTAAATAAATATAAACAATAGAACTTGTGAAGAGATTATAGATTAAAATGAATCATTTTAAATTAATAAAATAAGATAAAAAATATATTATTATATAGTAAACAGTGTAAGAGTGACTAATATTACAATGTGGTTTGAATTAATGAGTAAGAAAAGTGAATGTGAAATCCAGATAGAGCTGAATATGTTACATTGAATATTTGGTATGGACTTTAATATCATGATGCCAACACCAATAAGGCTGAGTAACAGTAAGTACAAAATATATTCGAAACCTAGACAGGACACTATTACACTGTTTAAGAATGAACTTTTCAGGCCATTCATTCTGCAATAGAATTCAATTAAAGTTTAAGTATTCTTTTAACACTAGAAAATTGTGTTTTTATCAAAAACTCTGAATTGACATATTTTGGCTGTGAATTTAGCCCATGATAAGTTGTCATTTGAAATAATATAGGCATAGGCAATTCACCAGTTCATTTTTGTTTGTCCTGTCTTTACCGCTCTATTAGATGCGTGTAGATGTGTGTGTGTTTACCTGTGCTGCCATAAAGGACAAGTCCATGTTGAAATAGTGTTTTCCAGATCTTGTTCCTGGACCGAGACTTTAGCTGAAGACCTGCTGCTACATTCTTCTCACAGAGTCCATCTAACTGAGAGCACTCTCATCTCACCACAGGACAGTGCAGAGGGCAGGGACGGTGGAGGCTGTAGGGAGAGAGCGGAGAGTGGGGAGGGGGTCTGGGGATAGACTACACATCTTTAAAATGATCAAACAATGTAAGTCAGTTTTAATCTTGATTAGTTGAGATGATCCAAATGTACTAAAAGTGCAAACTTGATTTTGACAAGTAAACAGCTCATTATTTTAAAGTGAACACTTTTTTTTTTAGACAATAATGTGATTTTCACTATTTAATAAACCATCACATTTTCTAAAAATATTAAGGAAAATCCATGTCTGTCCTGCTTATATGATTCTTTTCAGGATCAACACTTGTTCAAATTAGTAAACTAGGCCTACTAGTTTGACTATTAGTATTAGTATATGGTATCAGTACTTTTGATAAACCTAGAAGAAGTATGGGGCTGGTGGTGGAAGAAGGCACATTAGACACATAAAAGTAAAGTAGTAGTAGTACAAAGTAGTAGTGATGCACTGTGGACAAATCTCACATGAAGAAAACGAAATCACACGCATTTGTGAAATTCATAATAAAGCCACAAGGGGTCACACGTCACTATGTCTACTGTGTCTGATTTAGTACCATGAGTGTAATCCCATACTGTGTTATCAGTCCAGTCACTCTTATCAATACCAGCCACTGTTTCACTATTACATGACCATATTTGGTTTAGTGATTTATTTAGTAAAATACCAAACAACTATATTTTATGAAGGATCAAAAGGCTAAAATGTGGTGAGTCTAAACTGAATCAGTATCATAAACTAATTAAACATCAACATTTAACAATAGTATGTACAAAAGAAAAGGCTCGTTTTGAGACATGTTTTTCAAAGGATTCTCTATTGTGTATTGGTTCCATCTAGTGTCTGAAATGTAGAACACAGTCACAGAAGTGCTATTTTCAAGGTTTTGGTTTAGATTCATTTCCTCCAATTTGGAAATTAAAACCATGCCCTTATGTATCACTTTAAAATACATTGAGTTTTTGACAACCTTACTCAAAATATGGTTATTTAAAAAGGTCTGTAAACAGTAGTTTGAGGATGTTTATTTATAGATGTAGAATATCCCCCCTGGCACAATCTAAAGGGCTCAAGCTGAGTGAGAATGTTCATGTTTACTGTGGGTGTGCACACCAGACAGCAGACAGCTCCACTTAAGACCGCAAGCTTTTAATGACTATTTAGACATCAGGGCCTCATTGAGGATTTGAGGAGACAGGAGACATCCCACACAGAGATTTGCCTGAAATTATTTTGTGAATTACTTTCACAAGGGTAAAAGTACAGTCTGGAGCTGTGCACAGGGTTACTCTTCAGTCTTCTTCTGAGCTGTCACCAGGTCTTTGACCTGTGGAGTCAGAGCCTGGATCTGGGTCCGGATCTCCTTGGTCTCCTCGTCCAGCTCATTTCGGTCGCCCTCTTCTCCCTCCTCCTGTTTACGGCTCACCAGCTGCTTCACCACCAGGCTCTGGTACGACGACAACAGCTGCTGCTGCTCCTGTCACACATTAACACAAACAGTAGCATCAACACTCCTCCACATGTTATACCTCACATTCAAACAGAGGGACAGCAGCAACGTTTTGTCTACCAAAACATCATCATGACACATTAAAACACAGTTGTTCTTCATATGGGCTTACAATGGGACAAAGCTCTTGAGTCAATGAACAATAGTATCACACCGAGATTAAACTATGCCACATCCTGTGGGTACGTACCGCGGGGATACGTCCGGTGAGTGAGCCGATGATATGGGGCACACAGCGGCCTGGGGCGTGGAGCATGTTCTGGGTACAAGCTTGGAAAAGGAGCACACTGGTGAGGTGTAGAACCAGAGCAGGTTCCTCTGTGTCCCTCAGCTGTTCCAGGAGGGCCTGTCGGTGCACAAACATGGTCTGTCTGCACACACACGCACACACACACATCACCATTATGAGGGCTGAGGGCTGGCACATAAGGTACACTGCTGTATGACCTTTTAAAACATTCAAAAGTCTGAAAATATAAAGTGTATTTCACCTCTCCTTTTTCTTATCTGCCTTCTTCAGCATAAAGCCACACACCTCTGCTGAGCTCTCGATATTTGTCAAGAAATCTTCAATAGACTAAATAAACAGCACATAAATTATTTATTCACAATAGATCTCTTAAAAACATAGGAACAGGTAGTGTTCCGTTACTGTAGCATTGCAGAAACATAGACTATGTGGTACAGGTGTGTAGAAGTTGTATACAAAACTCAGAACAAATGTCAGAGCATAAAATCTCACTTTTCCATTAAGAGCATTGTGCAGTTTCATCAGGGTTCCTTTAGTCTCATCTGGAAGTTTGCCAATGATCTTCAGTCGAACCTGAAACAAAACAATAGTGAGATAAAGCCTGACATATTGTACAGCTCTAATGTTTCTGTCTGAATCAGACCTCAGGAGTAATGGAGCTGGAGTTCTCCACTGACATCATCATGTCGGCTGCCAGGAAGTTTACCAGGATGTTGGTCACATCTGTGCATACAGTTTTCAGCACGTGTTTGGCGATGTGCACCTGGGTCTCATCTGCAAGAGAAATGTAAGAAGCATTCAAACTTTTACCCTCAAAAACAAAATAAGAAGATAGGAAGAAAGATGTTGAATGTAAAAGTGCAATATGGAAATTTATATGAACCAGTTACACAGAATAATAAGATATATGTTTCAACCTGGTTTGTTGAGGCATTATATCCGACAGTGCATTACCTGAGAAGGCTTTGGTGCCCTTTTCGAAGAGCCGGATGTTGTTGTAGAGACTGGAGATTTCCTCCTGCAGGTCCTTCATGCTCTTCTTTTTGCTGGGGCCGGATGGAGAGCTGCTTGAGGACATGAAGACTGTGCGCAGGACCTCCTGGTAGTTTTTAGTCAGAGGCCTGTGGGGCACTGATGTTAGAAGAGGGATAGCTAGGAAAAGTAAATTTTAAACATGGACCACAGAACTGACCGCAGCAGATGCTCTGCCAGCTCTGAGAGGATGTCCTCAGGACAGTCTGTGAGGCGCTGCTCCAACATAGTTATGATCTCATCCTCTGTCATGAATGGGACCTCAGTCTGTTTGTTACGATCTGGACAAAAAGGCTACCGTCAACCTTTTATTAATTTAATCATCAAATGTTTGGCATTAAAGTTTTGTTTTTTATTACTGCAAACCATTCCCCTAATGGAAAGGAATTATTATTTTAAGCAGAATGCTTTTCCTGTCACAACCAGGGCCAAGTGTCAGTATGAACTATGAGCAAGTATCAAACCAAATATCAAACATTTATATCTCATAATAGTTGACTTAAATGAAGGTACATTTTGTTTCAAACAGTAGTACGCAGTGACTTTTATTTGTAGGCAAACTTGGGGTGGATATCAATGTATTGCTAACAATTAGTAGCACCACTTTTTATACAAACTACATTGCAACTTAGTATCTTTTATTTTACTGACATATAAAATGCATATATACTGAGTCACTTTAGAGTCAAATTAGAGAAGCCTACTTCTGTATTTCCCTGAAGAGGAGCACGTCCAGAACATTCACATGTCCTCCACCCATGTGTAATAGTCCCGTAATTTCTTTACCACTGTTGCTTCATAAACACACAGATCACAGATGAGACAGGCTCCTCTCCAGCCGCTGTCACTCCAATGTTCCGTCTGAATCCTCCATTTCACACAAACTAACTCACTGTTTGATTAAATGACATTCTGTATTACTAACTAACATCTAATTACTAGTAACGTGACGCTAAAAGTTAGTTAGTTTAGGCACTTGGTGCTGCTGTTGTCGTCTCTATGGGTTTATGATGGGGTTTAATCAGCACTGTTTAAGCAACAGACACTGTGACTTCAAACAGGCAGAAGTGAAGGGAAAAAAGGGATAATTTGGAAATAACAATTTAATTATAGTTTTGACATCCAATGATTTTAGATTTCACTGGACGAGCTCTGCTTGCTTGACCGCACCCCACTGGGTTCAAACAACCTCCTGTTGTGTTGCTAAAATAGTACTGATTCCTGTTAGTGAACACAAGTTCTGTACATACTGTGCTGAGTAGATCCAGTTTCTTCATCACTGTCATCATCTCTCCTGCCCTTCTTTTTGGTTTTACGTATCCGGATTTCTCTGGCATTTCCTCCACCACCAGCTTTCACACTGCCACTACCCTCTGGAACAGAAGATCAAAGGTTTATCACTGACTCATGGACAGAAGGACAGACATACAGTGGAGTGTTTGTGAACCTGCTGCCTTCTTCCTGCGATCTGCTTCCCTCTTTTCCTTTTTGGACAAGGCGGAGCCCTCAGACAACATGGAGGCCTGTTTTATGTCATCCTCTGTGATCAGAAACACTGGGTTGTTCTTAACTTCCTGTTCATTTCGGGTAGTCAAAAAGAAAAAAACAAAACACACTTTTAGGTATTCTTTTTAAAACAATTAGATTTCCAACTGTGGTACAAGTTATTTGCCCTGTACCTTCAAAGCCTTCTTCTGCATGGCTTCATCAAACAGAGAGAGGCAGCTGCTGAGGAACTTCTCGCTGACCACCACGGTTCCTCCTAGAACTTGAGCCGAAGACTGAGCGTTGATGTTCCTCATGGCCTGGTTTATGAGTATACCTACGTCTTCCTCAGACAGGCAGCTTGGCAGAATGGGCTGAACACAAAAAACTGCATACTCACTACATTTACATGCACACCAGGAAAACTACATAACTGCCCTAGTCCAATTTCAACTGACTGATCAAAATGCATGTAAACCCGGGAACTATGATTGATGCGTTGAGAAGCCAAACATGTGTCTGATTGTAGTGGGTTCTTCTTATTCACAAGACAGTTGGCCTATATGTGACTCAGAGGATGGGAAGTAACAGAGCATGGGATAAAGACAAGAGACTAAATGCAAAAGTAACAAAATACTTGGCTGTGGACATATTTTCATAATTTGATCTGATGTGCTAGTAAGTTATATCATCAACCAAGTAAAACAATCATTAATGCTGTGTTTAGACGACACTAACAACTTCAAATCTTATCATGACTATCACCACCACTTAAGACCGAAACATCTTTGCAGAAAGATGTTTTGGTCTTTAGTGAAATAAGTAATGTGACAAATAAGTGCTTTCTCTTTATGATAAGTACACTATTTAAAGCCTTAATAACACATGAACAAAATACATATAGTTTAATAAGAATGATTCAGGCTTAGTTCATTAAGAATGATCCCAACCCCTTTATTAAGACTACTTAATTAAGTTACTATTTGTTTGTTCATTATTAGTTAACCATAATAAAGCCTAAAGAAAAAACAAAGTCCAGTTAGGTTAAGGTGTAAGTCTTACCGGTGAATCTAAACTGCATAAAATACATGTGTAAAATGTAATGTTAGAAATGGGGTAAATGATGATGTAGTCTCCTGCATATAAACATCAAACCTGGATATCGGCCCATGATCCAGAGCTGACTGCCTCCTCCACAGAACCCTCCACCTGGTCCACCAAGCCCTGGCCCACACAAGCTGCCCGGAGGAACAACAGTTTACTGGACTTGTACCGCTTCTTTATGTAGCTGCTGGGGTCAGGGATGCCCAGGCGCACAAGTGCATCAAACTCTGAAATACACGTAAGCAGCCACAATAAGAAATAGTGGAGGAAGTGCTCAGAAAATATCAGGAGGCTACTATGTGGACATCCACTCTACTCTGCATTGGAGTGATTAACTGGATCATCATCATGCAATGCAGTGTGTCATCCATTATCATTATTATAACTTGTAGGCAATGTGTGTGACACAGCAGAGAAGTGCCGTCTTAGAGTATGACACATGGTGTGTCTGTGGCCAAATGTTTGGCTCAGAACTTTACATCTTTTTGGGGTTTGGTCATTATGAAAGACCCCTGTGATGCCAGGGACCCTCATGAAAACAAATCAGCTAAACACGTTGAATTGAGCAAGATATTGAATTGTGACCAGAATCAAATCAACTCTGTTTTGCCCGAGCTGAACCCAAAGCCACTAAACTCCCTAAACCGTACCTAAATATCCGTTCTGTTGGAGGAAAGCGTCCACCCAGGCGTTCTGTGTTCTGGCATAAATATCAGGGATATAAACAGCTTTGTCCTGTCTGCCGCCAACAACCGATCCTTTCAGACGTCCAGTGTTTACCAACTCCTCCAGGACAGCTGGCGAGACAGGCCTGCCATGTTAGAATACTCAATTCTCCAGACAAAGTGTCAGTGTGCACAAACACTGGGCTTTCTTACAGTAGAGGAGATGCTCCTGGAATCCAAATGCCCCGATCATACTGCTGACAGGTGTCGGCCTGAGCAAAAACACAACAGAGACTTTCACAACATCACACAGAGGGAAGTCTGCTCCAGTCTGGCAATATGAAGTTGAACTGTGAGTTTGAGAGGAACAGTTTATAAAAGTGACACAATAGAAAACTCCTGTAAAAATCGCTTAAGTTACTGATTAACTAGTGCAGGACATCAACAGACAATTGTAGAACTGTATATTTAATTGAATTTTAATCAAGATTCAGTTATCTCTAACTGTCAATAACACCCTTAGGTCTATTTGCATCAGAGGTCTACAGCCAAACTTAGTACAGAAATTAAGACATTTTTATTTGTGTTTATTTGTTTTTACATAAGTCAAAATTAAATTAAGCTGTCATCCAGGTCTCCAACTTATCTTTTCAGCGCACCAATAACAATAAGCATGAGCAATGTAAGTGCCTAAGAAAACAAATGTGGAGCCTACCGGGTGATCGCGCTGAAGAGACCCTGTATTCTGGCCTTGTGTCGGGCCACAAACGCCTGAGTGAAGATGATGCCTCTGTTGTACTGGTCCAGCTCTCCCTGGATGAGTTTTCCCAGACGTTTGGACAACTCCTAGGACAAAGAATGTACTTATAGTCAATATTTTTTTAATAATAAAATATGTAAATACGCTAAATACATATCAATGTGTCACCCACCTCAGTGAGAAAGTCTCCTGGCAGATCATAGCTCTTGCACAGCTCTGCTATACTGATCAGCCCAGCCTCCTGCAATTTGTCATTCACCTCTTCAGCCAAACGGTCCAGGTATCCACTGCACACCATATACATACATTACATTTGACTGTGTCTAGAGCAATGAAAAAATGTAAAGTACTCACTCGTCAATAAGTTGCCCCAAAATAAGCTGAATGCCTTGTGACCTGGCGATGTCACTGGCTCTGTTCTCAACATGCACCCAGTCCACATTAATGATCTGAAATTAAACAAAACAAGTAGTTTCTAAATAATAATGAAAACACGGACTTAGGTTTAATTCCAACTATTGTTAGGCATGTACTTAATGGTCAGTGTTAGGAAGAATAGAATTTTGTATTTAGTTACAGAATACTGAGTACTTTCATTAATGTGTATTGTTACATATTCCGCTACCAATCAGAGTACTGTGTTCTTAATACTTTCATATTGCCTTAATATTCTTGCTTAAAAGAATAATGCCACATCTAATTAATTTGTTGTGCTTTTATCACCACAAGAGCAGCATATTCTATATTTCGCACTAATACCATACAGTTTGAAGCACAACTTGCATTATCAAGTACCCCCATGTACTAATATGACTTCAGGAAAGTTTGTTCTAAACAATTAATTAGCTACTTTACCAGAAAACAGTAACTCAAGTTAGTATTTTAATGTGTGTTTAGTTACTTCCCAACATTGGGAACATGGTATAGAAATTGAACATAAATGATGCAAGAAAAAAAAAAAATTGGCGAACCCCACCTGCTGCAGGTCCACAATGTTGACCCGTCCTGTAACATAGAATGGACAGATTATAATTAGGGATGGACAATATATCGGTTCCAATATCAGTGTCGGTTGATAACAATACCGATTCTTCATAACTGTATGTCAATAGTTTTTCCCGCTGGCATTTACTGTGTGCCCCTTTTGAGCAGACTAATAAGTCAAAATGGAAACAGATGAGTGTTATGTGGCTGTATGTTTACACAAACATGTAACACATAATTTTAAATCCCATTAAATGCATGTTATCATTTTTACAAAAGTGAAACTTAAGATAAATTTGTGGGGCTTGCTGTGGATTTTAATCAAACATACTGTTCCGTCCCTAAATTTAAGGAGGCACCGATCACTGTTTTATTTACACAAAGTTGTTCTGTAGGTAGTTGAGAGATAAATGAGAGTTACATAACACGACTGGATCAGTTTTTATCACATTTTCCTTTTGTTTAAAGGAAATAAATCCTGTTTTCAGTCTCTGCACTGGTATCGGCAGATACTTAAAGCATCAAAATCAGTATCAGAACTGGAACTGAAAAATCTGGATCTATGCGTCACAGCTGGAGCACCACTTACCCCCGTGCACATACAGCTCATCCCGGATCTCTCTGCTGATCTGAGCCGGGGTGATGTACTCTTTACCGTCCAAAGTGTGAACTACATCCAGTTTCTTATCCTCCACCAGCTTGTTTATGATCTCAATGCAATTTCGTTCTGACAGCCTGCAGGAGAAGCAGATAAATTAATCCTGTGTAGTCCATATCACACTTTTACACACTTCCTGTTACGGCATAAAACGCTGTGATTTTTAAAATTTGATATTTTTTTGATGACACGATGGGCTGTTGTTCAATGTGTTTTTAAGTTATATTTGTACATTTGGACTTAGCCTCGTTGCTAACAGCTGCTCTTACCTTTGCAGCGTCTCTGCAAACTGTGCTCGCTGAAAGTCCGCAGCCAATCGCCGAATTTCCTCCCACTCCGCTGCCATTCTGGACTTTTATAAACCTTAAAACCTCAGTGTGGATTTAAAATAAACTACAATGAAAGGGTGTGTGTGCTGAGCTAGCTGAACGTGAGACTAGCCACACGTCAACATACTGTGACGTACAACGGGCAGCCGGGAGGGACAAAACTCAGAAATGCGAGTGAGTACGTTTTGTAGTTCACAAATTGACTTCTTTTTGACATCTTGGGCCTGTGTCTGCTTGTCTCTATGAAGTTGCTATCATGTGGTCTGAAATGTCCCTATCTATCTTTTATGCATTTATATAGTTATAGATGTTTTTATGATTAAATATATCTTGAATACTACACTTGCAGGTTGCCTCTCCACAGATATACGTTTGTTTCCCTAAACATGACTATAACAAGCTTACAGTCTACATTTTGTTTGAATCCAGAAGGGTCCGGAATCGGACTACAGAGCGTGAAAAACCTCCGTCCTAACTTGGGCCTGTCCAATCACAGCCCCTGGTTTGTTTCACTTGTTTCTCAGATGTCAGATTACTTAGTACCTTAGTAACTTTAAATATGAAAAATGGGTTTACAAATTACATTTTGCTTTAAGAGTCCTTTTTAAATTTTCTTTTAATTTCAAGTTTCTATGTATTTGTGCGTCAGTGCCAGGGAGTTCCAGCCTAATGCCAGTGCAGTGACCAGATTCCGCCTCTAGAGGTCAGTCAACTATAGGAAATGTTCCATAAATGTCAGGGATAGTGCTCTAGCTTTGCACAGATCTGTCACAGACAAAAGTAAAAATAAACCCACAAAGAAAGAACATATTTAAACAACATGTTAACATATTCACAGAAGTTTGTTTTTGCTTGTTGTAATTTCTTCTTAACTCTATCATTTGCAATCAACTTGTCATAGCTGTAGCCGTGTGCCTTTTTAATAAAGCCGAGTCTTTGGTACAGTGAGACACTAATCAGGGCCCTGAAGCCAGTCTAAAAGTTGTAAGTAGATTTGCTCAAACTTTAGGATATATTATATGCTGTTGTGCGTTAAAATTTGTGCCTCCAGCTCAGATTAAAATGACCACTCAAGGTAAAGGGATATAATGCAGAATTATGAGATTAGAGAATGTATGGAGGCTACGTGGGTGGGAGATATAATACTGTAATGGTCTAAATGGAATAGAGTTCTGTCCTTCCTGATCTGCTTTTACCATGCTCCTGTTAGGTGTCCATTTTAAAACACATTCTGTTAAATGGTAGACTTTACAGTCTATAGAGGCAGTCTGGTTTGAGTTTCTTTTGCAGAGTTAGAGGGTGTAAAAGTTAAAAGTCCTATATTATGTAAAATTGACTCTTGTAAGCTTCAAGCCATGTTATAATGTTGTTATCTTGTCAAAAAAATACCAGGAGTTGTGTTTTGTTTCATTCACACATGTTTGAATAACCCTGTCTACATCTCCAAAGTTCAGAATGCTCTGTTCCACCTTGTGATGTCATGAAGCAATAGTTTTCAAGTTAGCAGCTCCTTTTACCTTTAGTTCAGTCGAGATTCCAGGGCTGAAATTATCCAAATAATTCTAGTGAAGGTGTATGGAGTTTAAAAACTCAGTAGAGCACTTCCTGTATTACCACATGACATCACAAGGTGGAATAAGTGTTTTCTGTTTGAGAGAAGAGCTCAGCCTAAATCTGCAGGTTTGTGTGTTAAACATGTGTGAATGAAACAAAACACAACTCCAAGTGTGTTTTTGATGAGGAAACATTATAACAGAGATCAGAAAATAGCGTAACCTGGGCCCTTTAAACTAATGATGTTGTAAAAAGTGAAATGAAAAGTTACATCTAGTTTAAACCATAGACACACTATGTTTTGCTCACAATTTCAATTAAATAAACACAGAATTAAAAGGCAGTGCCCCTCTGCTGTATTAACATAAAGTGCACAGCTCTCGGGGACCAAATCTTGGTCTGATTTAACATAAAGGAGCTACACTCTTGAATATTTCAAAGTTGTGTCACAGAGTTCAGAACGTAATTGCTTTGGTATTTGTAAAGTAATGGTTGTCATAACCCTCTTTTGAAAAGCAGACTAAATGTCTTATCCCAGCCTGACTGGAGAAAATAGCTCAACAAATGTAGGTCAAATTTCCTCTGAGAAGACACCTCGCTGTGTGAAATGTGTTCTAATGAAGGTGTGTGTTTATGAATGTAATATAAAGTCTCCAGCATATAGACTGAGGGAATAACACCACATCATGCTGGTTTGTGAATTTCCTTTGTCAACATAGAGTCTTTATGTGTTAAATTAACTTACAAATCAGAGTTTTAGGTATACACATTTGGGGGTAGTTTAAGCAAGATATTGAGTCTTGTGACTTATAAATAACCGACTTCTGGTCAAATACTGTGCACCATATTCAATCACAGAATAATATAAGTCTAATTTGCAAAATCACAACAATAAACGCTGCACAAACTCTGTATATTTCCCTGTGTTCCCATGACAGCTCCTCCAGCGTGAGCATGTCAACAGACTTTACCACTGACATAAACTGGCAATGATCATTATCCAAAGAGCACTGGGACATTCCACTGTAATGCATCGTACTGCAGGATCAGGTTACATAAAGAAGCTTCATCAAATATATGAATACTTTGAATTTAGGCCCCGCAAAAGAAGTAACATATTTTAGAATCAACATTTTGAATACTTGTATGAATTCACCATATATCTGTGTTTGTCTGTGTATTGTCTTTTCTTCATTGTGACATAATTTAACTTTCATATATTAAATTTATAATAAGGTATACTATTTATTTTTTTAAATTATTCTTCACTGGGTTGTGTTATCAGTTTTGCATGAATAAGTTTTGTTATTTCTCACCCACAATTTTGTTTTGATATTGCCTGTTAAACTGGAATCCTATTTATTTCAATGGAGCATTAGAGAGCTAAAATATTATATAGGCCTACAGGTTGATTTGTGTAAAATGTTCAGTGTTCTTTACACCTATAAGTCAACAATGCATCCTTTTTCAAAAAGGGCTTTGTAGTCTGTATATAACTTATTAGCTGTTGAGACTGGCAGCTCTATGCAGAATCACACAACCGGAAAGGCCCTGTACATCATATCCGATTCCCATGTATTTGAGAAGTATGAGTCTTGCCCAAGGACTCGCTGCATCTGGAGAGCTCTGCAGCGTGTGAGTCGAGGAGCTCTGCCTGGCATCTCTTAAGAATTTTTGATTTTATTGATTTGAAATCATGTGAACAGTCATGGCATATACTTTTGCTCCTGTCATGTCTGTGTGTGGTGGGCCAGGTGGTAAAATCCTGCTCTGCTTCTGAAAGTCGTGAAAAGCGCTTATAAACTCAGCTCTGTGACCAATTTGGAAGCTTGGGATGCAAACCATTTAAAATGAATTAGTTAATATGTTAATGGTTAATAATTTTTTTTTTTTTTTTACTTGAACTTCTCCATGGATGGACAGAGCGTGAGATTGACAGGCAGATCAGTGCAGTGTCGGCAGTGATGCGGTCACTGTATCGGACTGTCGTGGTGAAGAAGGAGCTGAGTTGAAAGGCAAAGCTCTCGATTTACCGGTCAACCTACATTCCTACCCTCACCTATGGTCATGAGCTCTGGGTAATGACCGAAAGGATAAGATCACGGATACATGAGGTCGAAAGTGGGCTTCCTCCGCAGAGTGGCTGGGCACTCCCCTAGAGATAGGGTGAGGAGCTCAGTCACACGGGAGGAGCTCGGAGTAGAGCGGCTGCTTCTACACGTTGAGAGGAGCCGCTGAGGTTGCTCAGGCATCTGCTCAGGATGCCTCCTGGACGCCTCTCTGGGGAGATGTTTCGGGCATGTCCCACCGGGAGGAGGCCCCAGGGAAAACCTAGGGCAAGCTGGAAGGACTGTCTCTCGGCTTGCCTGGGAACACCTTGGGGTCCCAGCGGTGTCTGGGGTGAGGGAAGTCTGGGAGTCCCTGATTAGACTGCTGCCCCTGTGACCCATCCCCAGATAAGTGGAGAAAATGGATGGATGGACTTTATAGTTATTTTTAAAAATCATTATTATTATTTATTTATTTTTTACATTTTTGAGACAGTAAAAATCAAGTATAGCTCCTTTGCTTCTACATTCTGGAGTAAGTCTGGCTACTCTCCACTTCTAACTGTGACTGACACACGGCAAAATAAACTTGTGTCGTATCATTTTGTTCCTCTGGCACAGTTCTGATACTTGCTGAACGTATGCTAATATTTCCTAGCCTAAAGTGCACCCCAGGGAGCTGCCAGCTGTTCCCCTCGGCTCGTGGATGCTCCGTGTGACTCCGTGTGGTGCAGCATCTCTTCAGGTTAAAAATACAGGGAAGTGAGAGCGCGAGGCGTTTACTGACACCGGCTGGATTCCGACACTCGGGCGCTCACAGCTCTATGAGGAGGCTCCAGGTGCGAGTGGGCGGTGCGCTGCTGAGATCCCCACAGCTGCGGGTGAGCGCGAGTGGGAGGAATGCACTTATTCAAGACCTCAGCACTGCCTTTCAAAACAGCCACTCATAAAGTATGTTTATTTAAGGAGATATGGAAGCAGCAGCTATGTATTTAAGGCAAGAATTATTAATTGGTTTTAAAGTGATAGTGTGTAACTTTCTGGAGGTGGAAAGTGGATTTAGAAAGTTAAAACTACACTTGGGAACATTCTCCGTGGAGTGTTATGCCTTACTCTGGAATATTATAGCCAAAAGAACAACCTTTCCACGGAGACAAGCAGGAAGTGGCGCTCCTCCAGGGTGAATAAGAGTCAGGTTTGTGGAGATGCAAGCCCGCTCTCAGTAAGGATGCATGCTTTCCTGTGTTTTTCAGTCAATAAAAATATCCATAATGAAAAGAAAAAAAAAAAAAAAAAAAAAAGGTTTCATTTTTATTTACTTTTTGATTTAAAAAAAGTGACATAGTAAGGCTTTAACTTTTTTCTATTATTATTATTTTTTTTTTGTTACTGTTACAACATTGTATTTTAATACTAATTACCAGGAAACAAGCATGTCTTTTTTTATTTATTTATTTATTTTTAAAGCTGCTATCTGTAATTAGACTGGCCGACCCGCCCCTGTTGTATTTTCACATATCACCACTAGGTGCTATCTACATTACCACAGTCTGATAGTGTCCCAGCTTTGGCCTGATAGAAGAAGACCAGAGATCACAGGTGAGTCTGAACAAAGGCCAGGTGAGGACAGGCTTCCTATCTGCTGGTAAAAAAAAATATATATATATAAAAATCACATAAACGTACAGATGGTAGCTTTCAGTCCTTTAAAACCCCGTGAATGTATAACTTATGAGAACCATACTATTAACATGTAAGTTTACATTTTGATGCTGCAGACTCTCATGTGCATCGTGTCATCATCGTGTCATCATTTCCAGGTGCGTGGCTAAAACAACACATGGCTCTTGTTAGATTTCGATATACCCTAGCTCAATTAGGCTAATTATTTCATTACATTAATCTTCGTTACTCCAATAATCAAATGAACAACTTCATCAAAGTGTATAGCGATCTGATTAGCTGAGTCGCAGCAGGGTAGGTTCACACTGACATTTATTAATAGAGTAACATTTAACATTCAGGCAGTATTGCAATATCAACAGTGTGTGCATTTACAGTAAAAATAAACAACTTAAACAAGCAGATAACCCAGTAATTAGATGTGATTTTTGGTGTGTATTAGAGTAACTACAACAGTAAGAATAGTATTTGGAACACAAAAAGTACAAATTATGTTATTGTTGTTTTAAAAATGCTATATTTGATCAGTGTGCCTCCCACTACTGAAAATACTGCACATTGCATCAGGTTTGTGAAGTCATGGTGTATTGCTTTGTATCATGCTTTTGTATATTTATGGAGAATTGTCACGTGGGAGCATGGGTGACGTAATCTTGTGCGCTGAGTGTTGGACAGAATCGTTCTGCTAACCGTAAGGAGGGTTCGAGTTGGGCCCGGGAGAGATCGCTAGATTACTGAAACATACACGGATGACAGCTAAAACCTCTTGTGTGGGCATGTTTTTGATGAGGGAACAATAAACTCTAAACAGACTTTAGCCTTTATTACAGAAATACCTGCTTTACTCACAGTAACAAAAAGCTCCTGTGTT
The DNA here is from genome assembly GCA_019594935.1 of Periophthalmus modestus. Classification (NCBI taxonomy): domain Eukaryota; kingdom Metazoa; phylum Chordata; class Actinopteri; order Gobiiformes; family Gobiidae; genus Periophthalmus; species Periophthalmus modestus. The sequence continues at coordinate 17,869,667 of JAIEZT010001328.1, read as the reverse complement.
GTTGCTGCATGTTCTTGACTGAGCTGTTACTGTGGGTTAAATTGAGTCGGAGTGCAGGTCTGACAGTTTGCCTCTCAGATTGCATCATGTGGTGTTTCAGAATAATGCAGCCCTAGAGAAAGTGGCTGGCCCGCTTCACACACTGCAGACCTGGACTGATCTAATCGCACACCAGGTTTTATGTTGCAATAAAAATACACCTTTTTCTCACAGACACACCGGGATAATTAATGAGTGATGAGACGTGGGGGCGCTGTCACAGATGGTGTGGAAGAGGTCCCTGGTGGCATTAGAGATGGTCAAGATATATTTGTCATGTTTAAATATTTTAGATGGGGAAAAAAAAATACTGAAGATTTATCCACTGGAGGCTTGTCTGCTTCTCTGTATTGCAATAATGTGAAGCAGATAGACAGACATACAATGGGTTTCAGCCATAGACTGTGTATATAAATGGACATAGCTAAGCTGCTATTCGCCTCATTCCAAATAGGAAGTGATCATGAGCATGCTTCTGGCTTCGTTGACTCCAATTCACTTTCTATTGAAAAGCTGTCTCCTCTCTCTCCGTAACTGCTGCTGTCAGGCTCCTCATTTTCATCGTAAAATGTTCGTATTATCTTGCTCTACATTATCCTAGTGTTTTTTTTATTTCGCTTTTGTGTCTGTAAATCAAGATATGAACATTAATAACAATCAAATCAGGCACCGCCGTTCCCTGAAGTCGATGGGATTAGCAACAGGTTTAATTGACAGCATTGCTAAGCGCCTGCTCCCTGCTAAACTAGAAGTGTGGGCGTGTGGAGACATTTCCTTCAATAGCCTTGCTCAGGATTGGCTCTTTGGTTGCTATGATACTCACTGTCGTATTTCCAATATATGGAACTGGCTTCAAATTCGCCTCTACAACTCGCTCGATGAGCTTCATTTGACTGGGGCCAAAACGCTACGGGTGACGTACACTTAGTACTTAGTATACCTCTTTATACAGTCTATGGTTTCAGCATTATACTGTTAGCAACATGAAATGGATAGATAGATGAATGAACATGGCACTGTTCCTAACAGTCTCTCATCCAAGCACAACACCGTGCCCAACCCTGCTTACCTTGGCCACCTCGTCAAAGCCCTATCTAGTGCTTAGTAACAGCAATTTAATCTCTAAATTCAAATGACCAGAATGAGTCCAGTGAAAGTAAAGTGTAAAGTACTTGGTTTCATGTGTTAATGGGTATTCAGAAGGAGATGCTCTCAGCTTTTGATACTTAAAATAAAAGGCATGTACCGGATTTGAACCACGAGTGAAAGAGGGATGAAGGACACTGTTCATGAAAAATCTTTGAGACCAACATTAAACTGAGATGGAGGACTGTGCTTCCAGCTCCCACACCTGGGACAGAACCGTACGAAGGATGAACCCACTGCCCCGGGCCTTTTTTGGTGACGTCACTAAAACATCACCACCACCCACCACATCTGTGGGAGTCACAGTCACCAACACAAGCCCTGATGGAGCTACTTGGTTGGCAGTGAAACGTCAGCTTCAAAAACTAAATAATTCCAGTTGGTTTAGTTTAAAGAGGACTGATCGTGCTTGTGTGTGCTATATAGTTATAATATATGACACCTGTGGATCATTAAGTTGTAATTTGCACATTATAAATCAGAATATTCACCTAAAACGACATAGTAAAAGAAACAAGTCCACTGACAAAGACCCATGTAGCTGTCGGCCCCTTAGATATGTAGCGGCAGATCACGCTGCAGATTTTCTTCATTTGTACCAAAATGACTATGCGACTCCTTCTGAATCTTACGTGTATGATCGATTAAGAAAATAAAACTGATGAACACAGTAAGTACAGAGCAGAGGTCGTATGCCCGTGGTGGTGAAAAGGTGGATTGATCGGCAATCTTTGAAAATAAACGATTAAAGCTTGCTCAAACATGCACAAATGACTCCAAAAATAACTTTGAGAGGGTAAATGAGAAGGTAACATGATATAATATGGTTAAAAGTCAATTTTCGCACAATAGGTCTGCTTTAACTTGTTGATAATATCTTATTTCTGGATTTCTGGATTTCAGCCTGAGATTGTGTTTCGACTTGGTTTTGCTATAAGCTACATCCAAATTATCCGAGCATCTTGGGGCACGATCTACCTTTATCTTCATCCTGATATGTAAACTAACTTCAATCCTTCCACTTCTAACTTTTCCCTTTCATCGAAAACTCCAACCTCAACCCCCGTAAGACGACCCACAACACAATCGCCATTCCTCCTCTGTACATCTCAAAGAAAAACTCGTTGATTTATAAGTATATCTTCTTCACTCATTTCTCACACTTACTCACTTGCCTCGCTCCTGACTTGCGCCTGCAGCTATTCGAACTGCTCTGAACCCGTTTCGGCGTGTTATCATCTGGGAAGAATCAGTAATGCATTATAAGGCTGCAGTTAGCGTTGTTGCGCGGGATTTGTTCATCGCAGGTCAGGCTGCTAATCTCAGCAGTTGTTTGAAAAGGCTGCCGACCCCTCGCTGGCCTATGGAAATGAGGAAGGAACACAATGTAGCAACCTTAGCCTCTAGCGCTAACATCACTCCAGCTCAAAAATGCTAACTCCGGAATATTTGACACGTAGAGCTATGGCCTAGCTAGCGCAAACGGAGAAGGGTTAGCTGTCATGACCATATTAGAGTATAGCCCTCAAAAGGAAATTTATTTTTACAGTTTTGCATGATTAAATAGACTCAGTTATGGCTTTGGAGATACACAAAAAGAATATCGGTTATAGCCTTTTTGGGGCGAAAATATTGCGAATTAAATCGGCTAAAAAAACTATAAAAAGCTATATTTTACAGCATAATTAACGAAATCAAAAGTAGCATGGGGATCTATTGAGAAAACCTAATGAGGAACGTTTCCTGGCCTAAAAAACATGCATTTTTACAATACTTTACAAAGGCGTTTGGGTCTTGAACCATATCCTGTCTCCCCAATTTCCGATGGGAGTGATTGACAGATGGACTAACCAATCAGAGGAACACATGGTCCAAAACAAACATGGCGGCTTGCGTGTAAAACTGAAAAACAGCATAGAATTTCACACTAAACTATGATGTATCTGAGATTAAAGATGTTTGATTGTTTGGGGGACTGACTCGGCTAGCGATGTCGGTATGGCGTTAACAAGAAACAAGGTGAGTCTTAGTGTTACTGTCCTTTGTTAACCTGTCTGAAGTGCTTCACATTTAAGATCTGTGGTCAGCTATTGTCCAAGTAATTACTGATATAAAGGTGATTATAGTTGCCAAGTTACTCCGCACACCTCGCTTCAATCTGTGAAATGATGACTCTGGGCACTTACGCAGTCTTTAAATAGCGTGTTGGCGGTATCTTGTGTGGGCAAAGCAGTGGAAGAAATGGTGAAGTCTTACCGTGCACCTACACACTAAAAGCATTATCTCGCCTCATTCACTCCATCTATTTTTCATGGCAGTTACATCAGTGGCTCAATATATGCTGTGTATGCCATTTATACAGAAACATACAGATCTGATTGTAAATTCTACCGTTATGGATACGGCTGGGATAATAGCCGTGACGTGATGCGTTTTTACTGTAAGTGTGCTGGTTTATTTTTGATGTAGTGGTGTAGTGTAAGGGAATTCACTCAGCTGGTTAAAGTATGGCTGTAGGATACTGAGCATAAAAGCCTTTTAACATTTGGTTTACCCTTTAACACCTGGCTGTAATCAGGGCAGTCCTGCGTGATGTCACCTAGTACAAAGAATTGCACTTGCCACTGGAGGCAGCACAGAGGCAGAACTGCCAAAAAAGGACTAAGAACAGTAGGCAATGCTAACGCTAATGCCATTAAAACACCATATACATAGTTTAGTTCCACATTAAAGAGCCTATATTTTGCTAAATTGACTTTTCTGAGGTTTAAACCATGTTATAATCTTCATCAAAAACATACCTGGAATTGTGTTTGGCTTAATTCGTGTATGTGTCGTAATCTTGCATGTTTCCTGTCTTCTTCTCCAAGATAACACCACCTTTAATAGTCCCACACTTCGGGAATTCCAATGTTGCAACACAAAGTTTAAGAACAGCAGAATAGTATAAATATGCCACAAAAAAAGTTCAGTTTCATTTAATAATCTGATCATCTTTACCAAAGCTGTTCTCATCATGTAATTTGCCTCCATGAGTAAACCAATACTATGCAGCTTTGTTTTTAGCTCCTAAACACTTTTTTCAATTTCAATATTTGGCCCCTTACAGACCTAGTACCATCTGCTGGTGCTTTTTTTAACTACATGTCCTGAGTGAGTCAAGCTGCAAGGATTCTCTTTATCTGAATCTCATTTGGCCTCAAGCATGACCTACTCCTGCTGTCTCCATGGAAATAGCATAAAACATATTTATCTCCATGGAGAATGTTCTGAGGTATGGCTTTAACTTTCTATTTCCATGGACTCATGCAGGTGATGTTCCACCTCCAGAGTTGTTGCAAGGTTATACAGTTTTACTTTAAATATTTACAGTAAGGAAAGATTGGACAAGAGTCATAATAATGTGTTTCAAAAAGCATAACCAAACTTTGAAACAGAAGGCGTTATGAGCTCCAGTGAAACAGTGCATTGCTGTGGGCTGTGTGACTCATGTCTAGTACTGAGAATATTACCACCTCTCTGCAGTCTGCTGCTCTGAACGCGCACAGCTTTTGTCCAGCGATTCACATCACTCAGAATGTTAGAATAAAAATCTCTATAATTCATGATAGTCTTGGCTATAGGAGAACACAGAAAGCCCCAGTGTTTAGAGGTCAAAGGGAGGTCGTGTAGCAGCTTGGCTCTTTTGGACAGCTCATTCTCACTGGAGTTTAAAGACGCAAGAACAAAGTATATAATATAACTATGATTTAAATTTTAGTAGGCAATAACAGATTTTTGTAAAAGCCTCTATGAGCTGATTTCACAGCTGCACCAGTGTGTTTATCCAAAAAACATTTCAACTCCTCTGTAATTAGGAATGTACCCTTAGGGGGACTTTTAAGCCTTGCATTCTTCACCTGCCTGAGATGAGCCAAAGATTGGAAGAAATCATTTTGTTTTTGATTGCCTTTATAATGTCTTTGCCTGGACATTGTAAGGCAATGCATTTCCAGTTTCAGTGACAGATTTGGTCCTAGTTTAATCCCAATTTTGCTGTGGTGTATATGCAAATTGTCTCATTTTGCAAGAGGTGTTTTTCAGCAAAATGACTTAGTTGCTTTAAAGGTGGTTTTAAAAGCACTGTAGGCTACAACAGATTTTTACTGTCTTAAACACATGAAAAACAGGACAGTTCATTTTAAAGAAAGTTTTTTTTTTTAACTTCTGCTAGTATTAACTGCTAACACATAACATATTCACCATGTTACCTTCTATTGTTTTAAAAATGCTATATTTCGCCCAAAACAACGTATTAACATTAACAGAGTCTGAGTCCTCCCTCCCTTTGCTCTCCACACTAAGTCACTCCCCCTGCAGAACGCTACCACGACACAATCAGCATACATCTCACCAATGAAACTACTGCACATCACATCATATTTGGAAAGTGTGCTGTGTACTGTGTTGTATCATGGTTTTGTTTATTTATGGCTGACAGAATATTACTACTAACCGTAATGAGGGTTTGAATAGGGCCCGGGAGAGATGGTTAAATTACTGAAACATGCGTGGTTGACATCTGAAACCTCGTCATGCATGTTTTTGATGAGGGAGTGTTATAACATTGTAAAAAAAAAAAAAAAAGCATCGTGAAACTTTGCAAATTTTGCCATCACAGTAATTCTACTAACGATTAGCATACACAGCACAGCCGCACTGATTCACGAACAGCAGACATGTTTTATAATTAGATAGATGTCCTTTTTAACAAACTCATTTCTCTGCTGCAAGCTTAACAAAGTTCCAATCTTATCCCAATCATTGACATAGTACTCTGGAACACACATTCACTCTAAACTCATTGGTAGACTTTATTCTGGCCCCCTTAAGCAGTCCCATGCGCTTGGGCTGACCCTATCATCTCACCTGTGTCTGTCTTTAGTGGTAATTAGTGCGGCATGGATCCTCAGAGAACTCCAATTGGGATCTTGGGGATTTCTTCTCCAATGCCTCCTCTCCAGCCCCCTCGGATTTCACATTTCCTGACCCGGATTTTTGCAGCTATGATTAGGATTCCCGTCGGATTGGTTTCACAGGCAGGCAGGCGCTGCGGCATCTCTCCAGCTCTGAGCTTCTCTGCTGGACGTGGAGGAGAAGTGGCAATCTGCTGCTAATTGTAGGAGCTTGAAGACTGCAGTATGTAATGAGAACACGCTAGACGACTGCATTTTCACAAATAAGTATGCATTCAGAACTTATCCAGCCATGGGAGAATTCTGATTATGTAACACCCTGAATATATAAATTATCATTATGATCAAGCTTTATATGTGGGAGTTTTAAGCGCAATGCAATGAAGTTAGCATTGTGAAACCTATATTACAGTTTTTTATGTCTTTTTATTAGATTAGTTTGATTCTCACTCATGCAAACTGTGTTATCAAATGTGTTATCCCCCAGTCGCCCAGGTATAATCCAAAAAATCACACACCTATTTGCTTACAGTTTCTGATTGTTGAGCTATACTGTGTGTGAACTGAGCCCGGGTCATATTTTGTGTAACCATTCAGGCCCCTAATGGCCCCTCTCACACCTCTTCGCACACAGGCTAGCACTGTTGTTTTCCTTGTTCTGATTTAGGTCAGAGGAGGGATTCACTCTGCCACTGCATCCAACAGATCAGTGTGTGGATGCAAAACAACTTTCTCCGGCTAAACTCACACAAGACTGAAGTCATCGTCTTAGGTCCACAGAAACATAGAGAAAGTGTTAGGCGTCACCTTTAGTCTCTCGCTCTAAAACATTTAAATCAGGCTAAAATCTAGGGGTAATAATGGACTCAGACTTGAAGTTTAACAGCCACATCAAATCAATAACATCTGCAGATTTTTACCATCTAAAAACATTGCAAAAATCAAAGGCATATGGTCAAAACCAGACTTGGACAGACTTATCCATGTCTCTAGTAGGTTAGACTACTGCAAAGGCCTGCTCACTGGCCTCTCTAAATGAGCGTTAAGGCAGCTCCAGTACATCCAGAACGTTGCTGCTCAGGTCCTGACTAGAACCAAGAAGTACAAGCACATACGTCCTGTGCTCAGGTCTCTGCACTGGCTCCTGTGGCTCAGAGAACCTCAGGGACCGTCCTCCTGCTGGTGTCCAGAGTCAGGACTAAACATGGAGAATCAGCGTTTCAGTTTTATGCAGTTAAAACCCTGGAACAATCTTCCTGAAGATGTGAGACAGGCCTCTACTTTGATCATGTTTAAATCCAGGCTCAAAACAGGTCTGTTTAACTGTGCATATGCCTGAAAGATCAAAAGAGCCAATTTTACATAATTTAAGACCTTTAATTTAAGACATTACATAAAAAGATAGATACATTTACACATACTACAAGCAGACAAACAGGTAGCAATGACATAGAGAGTGGGAGAGTGCTTAGGGATAAGACCTAAGACAGAAGATTTTTTCCTAAAGTAAATGCTACATATAATTGTTTTGCATGGGACTAGGTCAAAGTGAATTTTACCTGATGACTTATTTGACAAAGGAGATTTTGTATAGCATGTATCGGCCCTCCACTGACCTCTGGTGCGTTCGCAGACAGCTAAAAGGGTCTGAAATATGAGAGCCATGAGAAGGCCATACTGCTGATTTGTTTGGACATGGTTTGTTGTGTCTAATCAAAGGCAGCTGACAGGCAGATGAACATTAGAATAACTATAGTTTAGAGGGAGACGTGGTTTTGTTCTGCTCTCTGTGACCTGGTCAGAACTAAGTGAGGGCTAAACACTTGTATCTCCATAGTGTGTGTATAATATAAGACATACAATTTGTGTGTGTGATATAAGAGATACAATGTGTGTGTGATATAAGAGATACAATGTGTGTGTGTGATATAAGAGATACAATGTGTGTGTGATATAAGAGATACAATGTGTGTGTGATATAAGAGATACAATGTGTGTGTGATATAAGAGATACAATGTGTGTGTGTGATATGAGACATACAATGTGTGTGTATAATATAAGAGATACAATGTGTGTATAATATAAGAGATACAATGTGTGTGTGATATAAGAGATACAATGTGTGTGTGTGATATAAGAGATACAATGTGTGTGTGATATAAGAGATACAATGTGTGTGTGTGATATGAGACATACAATGTGTGTGTATAATATAAGAGATACAATGTGTGTGTATAATATAAGAGATACAATGTGTGTGTATGTAAGAGAGGCAGACTGTATCCATCCATCCATCCATTTTCTTCCGCTTATCCGGGGCCGGGTCACAGTCTAAGCAGGGACTCCCAGGGCCAGACTGTAGTTAGGTCCTAAGAGTTTTGCTAATTATTATTACTATCACATTAAATACCATTTTAGGTCCAATAGGGCCTCAAGTTTGTAAGAAAAAATAAATATTTAAAACTTCACTTTTCCTTTCTTTCTTTCATTGAATGCACACATACACGCGCACACAGACACACAGACACAGACACACAGACACACAGACACACACACACACACACACACACACACACACACACACACACACACACACACACACACACACACACACACACACACACACACACACACACACACATGCACACAAACACACACACACTCTGGGAACATCACTGTTCCAACAAGTCATACCATAGTGAAGTCTGTCATTATTGTTTTAGCTGAGTCTTCTCCAATATAATCAAGCATGAGGTTCCAAATTTGGGAAAAAATATTGATGAAGTTAATCAAATCATCTTTTCCATGAATGATTGACAAAACATAACTGATATTTAGTTCACTTTCAGGAGAACAAGTTTGTTATTCATATATACCAGACAGTAATTTGAGTGGTTTAAAGAAGGTCTATTGTGCTTGTGTCTGCTCTATAGTTATAATCTATGACACTGGTGGATCATTATATTATAATGTGCACTTTTCAAATAGCAAAATTCATCAAAATTCATCAATGCCCAATGGACGCTGATGTCACCACAAACGTCGGCCTCTCTGATGGATAGCAGCAGATTATTATTTTTAATTTGTATCAAAATCACTACGCAACACTTCCAAATCCTGCGTATATCATCGATGAAGAAAATAAAATTGGAGAACGAAGTAAGTACAGAGCAGGGGGCGTGTACCAGTGGCAGGAAATACAGCAGTTGATTAGCAACATGGCATCTTGGGAATAAGTGATTAAAACATGCACAAATCAACATCAGGTGAGTAAATGGTGAAGGTTAACAACTATAACATGAACATAAAAACTGAAAAGTCGATTTTGCAGAATAGGTCTGTTTAAATAAATATTGTAACCGTTATCCATAACCTTTATCTTACAATTGTGGTTATTTATTTGATGGCTGAGCAACACCACTGTGCTTTGTCAGACCTATACTGTTTATACCTTAACATAATTTGGTACGACGCTTTATCAAAACACAATATGATTGGAAGTCATCCGCTTTTAAAAACAGCGTTCTTTTAAAGTTTAATCACCAGCTCGTTTCTGTTTTCAAAGAGATTAAGTTAACGCTGACATTTTAAGAACACATAAACAATCCAGACCCACGCTTGCATTTAACACAACCAATTTAATACTTATATTGTAGCGTTAAATTAGCTGCGGGCGCTTTTATTTTCACAGCCAAATTTCAGAGAGACTATTTTTCCTGGATTAAACATGAGAGGAAGGGGTCAATTAGAGCCCACCGGAAGACTGAAGGGGCCGGAGGGATGGAGGGATGGATGAAGAGAGGGAGGAGGGGAGAGAGGGAGCGTCCCGTCTGAGGTTTTGATGAACGGCTGCCCAAAGCTCTGCTCATTTCACAGTGAAGGTCAATTATTCTCTATGATATTATAGGCATAAATTAAGCCTTGTTCATTTGGTGCAGACTGACCACCGGCTGGATATTAAAACTTGATTTAGCCCCCCGTCGCCCGCCAAGCGAAATGTTTCATAAAGACGTACTGTACGCTGCAAAAAGGTATGTTAAAATAAAATGACTTGGAATCTGAATGTTTATCTTGAGTCATTTTTTAACAGTTTGGTTCAACTTATTATGGTAGTTTAAAATAGTTTCTAACCGGTTTCAGTATTGCACTTCTTGTTCAAACTTGCTCTATGTTAACTTGGATCGATGACTCACAAATCTGTGTCTCACTTGCAGATATTTTGGCTTGAAAGAAAAAAAAGGTGAACAAAAAACACAGAATATATTAGAAATCTTAAAAGTCAAACAGGATTCGTAATAAAATGAGTGGATTAATAACTGGATTGTGCTAAAATAAAAGTACAATTTGAATCAAGAAATAGCTGGATTTTTATTTATCTAAGAAATGATTTTGATCTTAAGGAATAGACTCGACAACCAATAGTGATTCTGGACTTCTGAGTGTTTGCCCACGGATCGCGGTTCGAATCCCTCTCTTGACGTAAACATCACTGGGAGAGAGGTCACATCCATTTCAACTCCCACAAATGAATGCTGTCATTGTGTCCTTGGGCAAGACACTTAACCCACCTCGGCCCCAGTGTCTGCGTACACTGGTGAACGAATGAGCGTCTGAATGGGTGAGTGGTTCCATGGTGTAAAGCGCTTTGAGTGCCTTAAAGGTGGAAAAGCGCTATACTGTATAAAAATGTGTCCAAAATGTGACCCTACTACAAGAATAAGACACAAAGATATCGTAGTTCGTTCTTTAATTTTACCATGTGGTCTTATACCTGTGTAATCCCTCAGGGCCTGGGGGCCAAATCTGGCCCACGGTGTAATTATATCTGGCCCGTGAGATCATATCACATGTGCATTAGAGCTGGCCCGCTGGTATATAGCGCATGCACCACTAATACTACAAATCCCAGAATGCTTTACTTGTACGCTACAGTCGAGACCAGCAAACGCGTCTCCTTTTCTGTGGACACTCATTAGCAACCAAGCTACTGGTCACCTCGGCCAAATTAATTGCAACAGAGAGAGACATCATTCATTTTATTTATTTAAAAAACAATTGAATACTACTTGAGTTTGACACCGCTGCTCTATAGCATCGGATGCTGTCGCCGCCGATAGACTCGTGGTTGCGGACTTTCCATTACCGTAACTCTGCAACCAATTGTACTATCATGTAAATTTAAACGGCATCTCAAAGTAGAGGCATGGGGCTCTTTAAACATGTTACTGTCATTATGGTAATGTGCTTACGTTGTCCTTCAAAGATGACCAATCAGAGCGCAGGTGCCACCGGGATTCTTCCAATCAGTTATTTGATGCGTCAAAGGAAAAATAAGGATGGATATGTAAAATAGAGGAAGTTGTGTCAAAAAAGGCAAAATTACATGCCTCTGCTTTGAGATGCCGTTTGAATTTACATGATAGCACAATTGGTTGCGGAGTTACGGTAATGGAAAGTCTACAACCTCAAATCTATCGGCGGCAATAGCGTCTGAAACTATAGGGTTAATGTGACTTTTTTAGCATCAATACCTGCCCAAATAAGTATCTAATTTCGATTCCAGTGTAAGTGTCGTAATGTAATATCTGATTTATAACTGAATTTACTAATATAGCAACAACATCTTCAACACAAGTAAACTGGCATTCTTTTTTTTGCAGTACAAACCAAACGGGGCTTTCCTGACTGAGGCCTCCAATCACCTCCACAAATATCAATAGTACATTATAGGTCCATCTCGTTTCAGTTTGTGCAGGCAGAGCAGTGGGCACGCAGTGTTTATCATGCACACAATTAGGCAGGTCATTAGCTCTGATTCTCCAACACCCAGCAGCCAAAGCACAGAGCAAAACGGGCCAGCGAAAGGAAATCGATAGGATATTACCTCAATTAAACCTGTAGAAGAAGAGGCTGTGCAGAAACAGATGGGTGTACAAGGCGATAGTGAGACCTGTCAGCGCGGCACCGTATGTTTATGGTGTTTTTGAACTAAGCTGGTAATGTTAATATTCACAGACGATTTTCTATTTTTTTTTTATACTTTGGGTTGGTGGAAGGTAACAAAGTACATGTAGTAAAGTACTGTATTTACATGGAATTTTTATGTATCTGAACTTTATTTAAGTACATTTTACTGTGGGTACTTTTTACTTTTACTTCACTACATTTAAAAGTAGGTATCTGTACTTTATTACTCCACTACGTTTTTGAACTGGACTGAAAAGTAAAAGTACTTTTCATTGATTTGAGGGTTTTTTTTGACCATGTTTGTGGTATTGTTACTGTTGACCCAAATATGCATCATTTACATAATCAATATCACTGCATCTAACACCATGAAATACTTTTACTTTTTACTCTTAAAGAACATTTTTAAACAGGTACTTAAATACTTTTTCTGATTTTTTAATGTGATACTTTTTCTTGAGTAACTTTTTACCTCTGCATCTGTACTTTTACAAGTAACAACACTGGGTACATTGGGCAGAGAAATCAGGGCTAATTTAATTGCTTAAACTTCCTCCTCTGTACAAATAATTATCAGTTATACAATTACAGAGACTAAGGTGTTGAAAAGTAGTTTCAAAAGCAAAAATGTTGAGCAGGCAATATATAAATTTGTTTGGTTGAGGGTACTTTATCTGGAGACATGGTTACATAGTGGTTTAATGTAGTGAAGTACAATTTATTTTGCTCCAGTACAGATATTCAGATTCCAGAGGTTACCATGGGCGTCACCCTCGTCAGTGGGGTTATATTATTTTGCATGGTGCTGCCGATTATGACAAATAAGTTCTATAGCTACTACAGAAGCTGCGTCTCCTTCGAGAATTGGTGCAGTGTTGACTTGCTGTTTCACATGAACATCAAACATTTGACACAAACCAACATATACCAACTGTATTTTCTGGACAATAAGTCGCTCTGGAGTATAAGTCAAAAAATGCATAATAATGAATTACAAAACGCGGTGTCAGGTTGTCAGTGTGACCGTAACGAAGATGTGTGAAATTATATACTCAGATGCCACTTATATCTGAGTATAATTCGCACCCACATCCAAACTATGAAAAGATCGAAAATACGGTACTTTATTTCATATTTTAGCTGCAAAACTTTTCTCAAATTCTCTATTGAAATGAATGGGATTCCCGCTTAACCAAAAGTGTGGTTTAGTAGCATTTACAGCAAAAGTGGGCGGGGCGGAATATAATAGGCTATCATAAAAGCAGCCACTAGGGTCAAAATGAAATGGCATTGCTTTCTGCATCAGATTATACACCATTTTTTATTCCTCTGCACAAAATAACAGAACAAACAAAAAAACAGGAAGTAACACTGGTGCACTGTTAGCATGCTAGTTGTTGTGAGCATTATAGCAATAGCCAAACTGTACTCGGGCCTCTGAAAGTTGTGAAACATGCTTAAACTCATCGTAGTAAATAAGGACACTAGCAATGAAACAAATCCGGTAGGACACAGTGTCTTTAATGAGGCCATCCTGTATTATTCCTGCATGTGTACTTAAAATATTCTTATTGTCCTTTTTAGATAAACACATAAAGTTTTATAGTTTTTTTTTCTATTATTGAAAGATGCTTAAAAACGATCGCCGCTCTAAATCTTGGGAAAAACAAGCATCGGCTAGTATGTTTAGCAATAACCCAATGAGTGGATCTCTCATAAAACTGTACAGCCCTCTCTTAAAAGTTAATTGCAGGTAATTAATCAGGAAGAGTAATGAGCGAGCGGCCTCTCCGACCAAAATCATTTTCACACAGTTATCCACACCATCTATTTGTCTGAGTCCGGGTCCGTGAGCGGGGCCGCAGTCCGAGCCCGAGATGGTGCAGGGACACGGGAGTTGGACCTCCAGCAGAGCATGATAAATGGGTTGGTATTAGTTGTGAATGTGATTTATGACACTGTACTATGAACATATGTGAGGATCCACGCCCACACTGACAAAGGATTGCTCATATTGTTCAAAGTTCTGCTAAAACACAAATTGCATCCGGAAAAGTGCGGGTTTGCCTCGAGCTAAAGAATATGAAAAACACAGGGGGAAAATGCCAGTTTTCCAATACATTCATGGTGAGATTTTGTACTTTATGTGACCCAGCTTTGACGATGGATGGTAAATTATCATACCTTTCTAACTAGTTACAAAATTACCAACCCTAACCCTGACCCCTGTGGAGTTGCATGTTTTTCTGAAGTAATAAAAACACCCATAATGCATACATTTAAAACCGTACCATGGACAATTACAGGCAAAGCAATAAAATCCATGAATACAAGGCAGCTTTTCCATGTCATGATATTTTTGCCTCATTCCAATATAATTTAGCCTGATACAAGAAAATAATTTTCGCCAATGGGGTAGGTAAAAGAAATCTTATTGGCATTGGCATTATCCCATATTAATCTTGTGGTTTCTTGCAGTAGCATATTTTTATTCCGCCACGCCTGAATGGTCAAATTATATTGCTGCTTTAGTGAAAAATCGAACAAGTATTTTCTTTGCTGGCACAGAAAACACTGAACTTTGTAACAGTTTATGTGGAAAGTCTTACAAAGATATTACCCATACACATCAGGTCAAAATATTTTTGAGCGTTTTGACGGCCTAAAGCACAGCGGGCCAACTGTAGCGCTGGCTGATGGATGAGTTGTTGGTGTGCGAGCTAAGTGAAGTCGTTTACCATTTGTTCATATTGCACTTTAACTGTTGCGTGTCTATCTACTTTAATTTGCTGTGAAATCCTGTATATTTAGGACATTTTTATTAAAGCTATCTGCAGTTTCTCATGCTTTATGTTATGGTGCAGTAGGATTGCCAAAAGTATCAACAATCAGATACTAAACAATACCAAATCTAGTATCAGTTTGAGCAGACATTCACTTAACATTCACATTCACAGGACAGAAATGAACCTTTCCTGTCTCCAGTAGGTTAGACTACTGTAACGGCCTGCTCACTGGGCTCTGCAAATGAACAGTAAGACAGCTGCAGTACATCCAGAACACTGCTGCTCGGGTCCTGATCTACAACCAGGAAGTACGAGCACATAAGTCCTGTGATTAGGTCTCTGCACTGGCTTCCTATGGCTCAGAGAATAGACTTTAAAGTAATGGCCTAGCGCCAAAGTACATCTCTGACATGTTAGTGCCATACGAACCATCTCAGTTTTATGCAGCTAAACCCTGGAACAGTCTTCCTGCAGATGTGAGACAGGCCTGTACTTTGACAATGTTTAAATCCAGGCTCAAAACAGTTCTGTTTAGCTGTGTATATGACTGAAAGGTTTTTACTCTGCTCTCCTCTATTCTAATGTAAATTTTATGATGATTATTTATGTTTTGATTTGTTTGTATTGAGAATTTAACGTCTTTCTTATTCTGTAAAGCACTTTGAGTTACGAATTGGACTATACAGTACAAATAAACTCGCCTTGCCTTTCTGAATAGCTTTAGAATGATCTTGAGCTGTATCAGAGAAATATGACCACACAGACTAAGTACCACTATGAAACATACCTGGATGGATTACACACATATGCTATAAAAGAAAGTACTATAATTTAAAGGTTGTATATTACGCAAAATTGAGTCTTGTGAGCTTTAAGCCATGCTAGAATGTTGTTACCTTCTCACAAACATACATAGAGTTGTGTTTTGGTCCATTCACACATGTTTGAGTAATGCCGTGTTATTAGGCTGTCTACATTTCTGAAGCTTAAAATGTTCTGTTCTACCTTGTGATGTCATGTAGTGGTAGTTTAATTCTGGGTATGTTTTTGATGAGGAAACAGCATTATAACATAGATCAGAAAACAGCACAATATGGGCTCTGAAATGTTGAAACTCACATTCGATTGTCTAAAGAAAGAGTGTTTTTTATTATCATCGTAGTATTGGAATCAGTACTGAGTATCGAGTCTATTCCTTACTATCAAAATCGAGTTTGAAATTGCAGCATCGTGAGAACACTAGTACAGAGGAGGAAGTAGCTTTCGTCTTCCTCTAAGCCTGTTTTAAATAAGTGAGCCAGAATGTGAGCCAGCAGGTTCAGAAGAGCCCTGAAGCTGGTAACACATGCACTGCGGAGTGGAGCAGAGCAGAGTGGGGTGGACTGGAGCAGTGGAGACTTTTGATGTACAGAGCTTTATGCAAATACTAACTCTCCCAGAAGGGGCTGCAGCGCTTATTCTTCACAGAGCATTTTCTAATAAAGAGAAGTGAACTCTTGACTCTCCCTCTGAGAACCCTCCTCACCTTCATCATCTCCAGCACTGGTTTGTGGACATCTCTTCTGCCCCACAACAGCGCAGAGCGGGGTATATATTCAGCATCATCTCATGGGCCTGGAGAATAAAGCAACATCTGGTTCTACACATGGTCTGCCAGGGGAGTCCATGTATGTTAAAACACATGCTTTCTTAAATTATGAATTGGATATGGTGTGATGAATTGCACGGTATCTTCAGACATAACAGCTACGGATGAAAATACTCCGTAGGAAAACATTATAGTAAGGTAAGATTGTTATATCTTGTTTAAAAGATTGAGGCATTTTGTTGGACTGTCAAGGTCAGTTCTACATTGTTTTTTGTGATTTTTATGTGGTCGGATCTGTAGGCTCAATCCCAATTCTCTTTTGTACCCCTACCTCGACTCTAAAGTGAGGGCTAAGGGGAAGACTGAAAAACACAGGACTAGGAAATGGGACAGCCCTTGTTTTGTCTCTGTTTATTTTTCTATTTATAACAAACCCAGAGCTGTGTGCTGTTGTTTACGAATATGTCTATCTAGAGGACATGTGTCAAACTCAAGGCCCATGGGCCAAATGTGGCCCTCCACATCATTTTATGTAGCCCTCGACAGGGTAAATTAAAAGGTATGATGGACTAAAAATCATTAGTCAATCAATCATTTTTACCAGGAGATACAGTCACACAGCCATATTTTTACATCCATACAAATGCATTTGTAATATTTGTAACTTGAATAAATAATAAATACAGAAACAGTTGATTAACAAGTTAAAAAAGTAGTTAGATTCATTTTACATCTGGCCCTTTGAGAGCAGCCATTTTGCTGATGTGGCCCTCGGTGAAAATGTGTTTGACACCCCTGATGTAGAACCTAATATTATAGGCGATCTTAGGCTATAATATGTAGGCCTATAAAATATAGAGATTATATTTAGTTTAAACGATGTATTCATAATAATTTTCCCTACTATTGCCTATATTATGATCCAGTAATATGACATTTTGCAAGCTCAGTGACACACACACTAATGACTGGGCTACTGCACTGATTAGTTACGATGTCATAAGCCGCTTTTATTTAGACAAGCTAAATGACAAGACAGGATTGCTATATTATTGCATATCGCATATTTCCATCCCTGCAGCAAGGAGAGGCATCCCCCGTGCCGCAGAGCTTTGACCTCCACGAATCAGCTCATGACAGCGGTGATATCTGTAATTGTGAAATAAAATACAACTCGTAAATGTCCCGGTTCTATTGCTCCCGTCAAGTTTGTAAGCTCCACAGAGGCAGAGCAGGTGGACTGGGGTGTGCGCTGACAATGTGAAACTGTATTGCTTTGAGCAGAATACAGTAGTGCAAAATGAATATAAACACAATCTTATAACTTAATAAATGCCATTAAAGTGTTTAGTTATATATGAGAGTTTATTTTGCTTTGTTTCTTCAAACTTTTGCTACGTTCTTACCTTTTTTCTATGAAGTGTGCATCTGGGTTTGCTCTGTTTGAAGGTGTGTACAGCCCTTCACCTTACCTCTGCCTCTTGCTGCTAAAGAGAATTGGGATACCTCTGTCATGAACACGCAAAATGAAGGGAAAGGGATAAAGCAAAGAGCTAAGGGGTAGAATTGGGATTGGTCCTTAGTGTTGCAGCAAACCAAATCTTGTTTGAGTCAGCTGATGTGTTGTGTGGAGCACCTCAGGATCCTGTCCTATTTTTAACGTATGTAATCCCCTTGGAACAATCGTACAATATTTAGTGATGTCAGTTACCACCTATTTGCTGTCGCTATCCAGCTATAATGCTCTTAAGCCTTCTGAGATCTATAAACTGAACTCCTTAGAAAATTGCTCAATCCAGATAAAACAATGTCTAAGAAACAAATCTATGCAGCTTAATCCAAAAATGGACACGTGCTTATTACCCCTGATGACTCCATTCTACAGATTAATCAGTAATTAGTATACCAATCATTAGAAACCTGGGTGTCAGAGCATAAAAAGTTATTTCAGTTGAGGAAAATTTCTAAACTCAGAAAAATAGTGTCACAAAATGACTCAAACTTATCAATTTCTGCCTTTGTGTCTTTGTGTTAACACTACAGCAATAGTTTTTTTTTTTTTTCCTGTATAAACAAGTCTTGTCTGCAGCTGTCCAAAACTCAGCCTGCATCTTGAGTTGTATTAGAAGGGCATTTTCCTTATTCTGAATGCTCTGATCTCCTACCGACTGCAGTAAAACATGTTCGTGCCGCTGTGCCTCGCGTGGTCAGGCCTCTTCTTATCGGCGATCTGATCCAACTCTTGGCTGATAGTTTTAAGCGTTTTACATCACAGCAGTTTTAGGGGCTGATATGACTGCCTTATTAAAAATGTTCAGGGTTGCACATCTTCAGTCAGTAAATAATATCAGGCTACAAGACACAAGTAAACACGTTTCAGCATAAAGTCTTCCTCCGAGCATTTCATGAGCGAGCGCGTGTTATCTTTTTGGGGTTTTGATTGTTTTATTGTTGTGTAGTCCCCTCAGCTGCTTCCTTTGGGTTCCCACCTCAAAACTGTGCGCTAAGACGTATAAACAATGTCATTCAGAGGCATTTTACAATATACTGTAGTACTGTATACATTCTTAAATTAACTAAAAGAAATAAATCAGCACAGAAACTGATCACGGTTGAGTTTGTGTTCAAGAAGAAAGCGTTGGACTCTTGGCCTTTTTGTTGTCCAGGCACTAAAGTAGGTCAAAAATTAACTTGTCAGACTTCATATTTGCCATGCAGTGAGCCTAGACGCAGAATAAAGTGAACTGAAAAGAGCGTTGACAATCCTAAAAGAGCAGATGAGTAAGGCTGACGCAACAGCACCAAACCAACCGACCGGAGTTTCACCTCTCTGCAAACTTCCCCCGAGACTGCGCCGTGACAACTGATACAACCACATCAGCACTTCAGCGCTAACAAGCAACTTAGCTCCTTATCAACACACTCTGGGCCAACTGCTTTTCAAACCAGGGGTAGGAAATAGTTTTGTTAATTTTGCCAGCAGTACCCTCTGCTTATAGAGCTTCTGATAAAACCGCAGTGTCCCCAAGACTGTGTATTTTCTCCCATTTTTGGATCATTATTAAAGCTGGATTAGACGTTATTTTTACTTTTAATGCTTTAATTATGTTTCCTCCAAACACACGCCTCTATAGTGTTTAATTTGTGCATCAGTATTTAGTCTGTTTCCCCTATCATCTCTCTAATAAACACCAGACTCATTTGGATCATTTCAAATTTCATTGCATTCACTTTGCTTTTACTGCTTAGACTTGGATGTTCCACAGTATGGCATTAAATCTAGAGCATTTAGTTCATGTCTATGTTTTACTGCTCAAAAATTCACTGAAAGAGCAGGATATCCTCTCCACAGACCTGACATGTAACCTAACCTAACCTAAAAGTGTCACCTGGAGATATGGCAAGTTTAATGTCTGTGGAACATTTCTCACAAAACAATAACATCGCCATGGAGACAAGCAGGTAGCGGACCCTCAAAAAGAAAATACACTTAGTATATTCTGTGGATTCTTAATTGATCTTTATCTAATACTAAATCAAAAATATATGCATTAAAAAGTATTCAAACTCTAGCTAAAAAAACCCAAAACTCTCAAACTCAAAAGGGTCAATGTTACAACCGGACACTCTATACAACTATAGCCATACAACAAATGGCGGTCAAAAGTGCACAATATGATGTTACACTGCCTTTACCTCATCTGAAGAGGCGTTTGATGTCTTGAGCGAATTCCAAACTCCGCTCTACTTCGGAGACGTTTTGCCTTCGGATTGAGAGAGTGTGAAATTGACATTAACAAGAGCTCAGCTGAGGGAGGGATGTGTGATGAACTCTCCCTGACTCCAGACACAGTTGTGGCTTATTAAGAACAGCCCCTTAACGATAATGCCACTTCCCTGATGGTATAATGATTGAATTACGAGAGTGTATGGTACATGTCGGAGGATGGCCCGTAGATGACCACTGGTTTTGGGGTTGAAGTCAGGAGCAGCTGTGGTCTGGGAGCCTGTTGCTGCTGTTTGATGGTGGGTGGTCTGCTTATACTTCCTAATATTAACATGGGACCAGACAACACTAACTGATAGGAGATTTGCTTTACAATATGAAGACAGACAGGAAGAGCTGGAGCACTGATGCTGAGGTATTGGAAAGTTCATGTATGATTCTTGTATGACCCAACAGTTAAGGTATACTTGGTCCTGTGGGGAAGTTTGTCCTCTGCATTTGACTCATCCTTCAATGCAGCTGGGGCAGTGGGCATGGCAACTCCAAATTTTGAGCTAGGCTTGGTCAGGACTACCTTAGCTTGTACCTATTGTGCATGTTTTAGGCTACTCTGCAAACAGGCTATTTCAGAATTCCCATTTCTTCCAGAATTCCCATTTCTTCGACTTGAGCAAACAACTTCATATAGTGTGTTTATGAGTAGAGTTGTATTTCTGTTTTATCCAACACCACATGAAAGCGCCATGAGAAAGAGCCACTGAGACAAGTAAAAGCGCCATTTTGGATTTCTCATTGTCCTTCCATGCTCCCAGGACAGAAAGTACCTCCTTACAATTTATGAAAAAACAAACCACATTATGTACAGCAGTATTACGGGATGTCCAATCCAGTTATAATTTTGCGTCTCGTTCGCATCTTCCTGATTCCTGAAGCAGTGACAGTGAGCTCTCTGTTTCCCACAGTGCAGGACTGGCCCACAGCTGTCCTCCTGAGTGATGATCAGAATGAGCTTTGACAGCGCGGCCCTCACACACCTGTCGGGCCGGAGGGGCGTCAGGCGCAAGCGAAGCTGACAGCCCCGCTCCGCTCAAGGTGAGGCTTCAGTCTGTGTCTCCATGGCGATCAGATTAGTATGCAAGGCCATAAAATAATGTGTAGAGCTGATGGGGCTGTACCTGGCGTGACAGCGTGGGCCTAATATTCTCTGTCACTCTCCCGTTCAAGACACGACCGACCACCCACAACTCCCCAACTCGCAGC
The DNA here is from genome assembly GCA_019594935.1 of Periophthalmus modestus. Taxonomy (NCBI): domain Eukaryota; kingdom Metazoa; phylum Chordata; class Actinopteri; order Gobiiformes; family Gobiidae; genus Periophthalmus; species Periophthalmus modestus. Next base: position 17,848,198 of record JAIEZT010001328.1, on the reverse strand, counting down.
AATTCCAACCGTAATCTCCATCCACATTATGCAAGCTCGTCCCCCCGGCTCAGCTTTAACCAGATAATCATGGCGATGATCAGATTGACATTTCAGACACTCTCTCCACTCGTTCTATCAATATAGAAACCCACTCCGCCACCAAATCCATATAAGACCAGGCGCATTATCATTTAGTCCAATTCTCACCTCATTGTGAGCTAGTCCGAGATGGGCAGTGCATTCAGAGTCGCGCTGATCTTTTGTTGAGATTAACACACATATCATTTGAATGTAATGAAGTCTCCTTTGTAATCCCAATAGGGAGTGCTGATAGAGAGAACATTCGCTCACTACCGGCTACTCCAAGGCTGATAAAAAACTGAGTGAAGATTGAAGGACGAGTTTCAAGTATACTTTTTAATCACGGAGCCTCATAACATTTGGAAACTTGGAAATTCATTACACGGGACTAGACTGAGACTATACCTGGAACAAAACCTGGACAAGACTAGGACTAAATCAGAACTAACTGGGCTCAAACCAGGACCAAACAAGAACAAATGCAAACACTCCCTTATATAAATGGTGTTTCAGAATGATCTCTCTGTATTTTTTATACAAAGGGGTATCAGTCTAGTTCCTACTCCCTCCATCCCTCCGTCTCAAACCAGAACCTAACATGTTTGTGCAATCAGATTTGTTTATTTCAGTGTTGCATGTGAAAAGCAGCTCACTGGGAAAACATTTACCAAAAAAAGATTTAATTTCTCTCACCTCTGATTCAGTTTAGTGCTTTGCTCATCGATTCTGCAGAAATTCATCATGTTTTTCAGTCCCATGTGATTTTTTTCCCCCTTTCATTTTTCCTCTGACATACTTATTTTGATACAGACAGATCATGCATGTCCCTGATTGGCCAATCCACCTGTCAGTCACGCCCATATGAACTCACATGGTAGTATTGCTAAGTAGGATATTAGTAAGTGCATAATTTTGTATTCTGGATTGCAGGCAATGTCTTACAGGTTTAGTATGGTTCAAGAAGATTCTCAAAGATCCCTACATGATAAAAGACTAAAAGTACTGTCAATTTTGTCAATAAAATATCTGTTGACGACAATAAAAAAAAAATCCAAAACTATAAACCAAACTAACTTTTTGTTGTTTACTTGATCTCATATTCTGACAGATTGGCCACGGTGAATCAATATTTTTTGGCTTTCTGAATAATAATTATAAAAAATATTGTAAATTGAGATGGTAAATTGATTTGGCATTTAAAATTCTTGCTTTCTGACGCGTAGTTGAATGAATGGAGTCTTTTGTTCCCTCTGCAGACTGTCACACATGGCAGCTGATGTTTGTTCATTGACAGTTGGACAGCTTGTTTTTCATATGCAAACTCCAGAATCAAACCAGACACGTTTATTTCTCACACGCAAACTCTCGAATCCAGCCAGACAAGTGACAGCATTGATAGACACTCTGTTAGCACTAACGCTGGGATGATGGGATGTTTTTGAGCTCATTTAATACTACATAGAGCAGACAGTGACGTATAGTGCCGTGCTAGACTGAATCTCAGAAGTGACATGAAAACATCTTTGAAGATAATGAGAAGCCTTCATCTCAAATCCTGGTTGGACACTTGATCGAAATTATATTACATTTACAATTGCCAACTTCGCCGAAAAATTAATTGGCAGCAAATATTGGACTCGGAGTTTATTGCCAAGAATAAGTGTATTATAAAGATGCACTTGTCTCTCTGTTGTGGCCTGAATCTTGCCTGCATACTGTCGTTGCGTTCTTGAGCAAGACACTTAACGATAACCACAATGCGCTCAGTTTAAATAGCACTTTTTTTTGACGCTTTACAGTGCAATCTCGCTGGTGGTAAATTACTGTTACAGCCACAGTTGCCCTGAGGTAGACGAAGCGATAGAAGAGAGGCCGCCAATCCGCACCAACCGCCCCACTCTCCCGACCAACACTCATGCACACGCCACATTCATACTATTCCTAAGGACACAACAGCAGTTTTTGTCACTGGCGCCCCACTATGCCACCTAGTATTCCAGCAGTTTCCCATCCAAGTACTAACCGGGCCCAGTTTTGCTTAGCATCTGAGATCAGGCTTTGACAAGAAGGTTTGGTTATACTTAACCCACTCTACTCTGACCTGCTGATAATAAACCTGCCAAATCTATTAGAAATTGGTTTGCTGTTGTAGAATAATACTAAAAAATAACCAAACCTCTAACTGAGCTTTCAGCCGTGTTATAATGTTTTACCCTTTTTAAAGACATACCCAGAATTGTGTGTTGTTTCATTTACCTACAATTTGCTTCAGTAATTTTCAGTTCAGTTCACACACATTTCAAAAAGCAAGTAAGGCCTGGAGATATTTCCAAACACACACATTATCTTTTATTTTTTGTTATCCTAAAAAACACAGACTACAACTGGCAGTCCAAACTATTTGAAAAAGCATGAATAATATAAAATCTAATATAATGTTCCCATCTGGTATGACTTATCCTCAGCATATGATAGCACAACTCCAGCTACCTGTGTAAAAGGAACCAAAATGCTTTAAATTTATGTATCTGTCTTCTATGTTGACATGCTTTGGCGTTATACATTCTGATGTGAACCAGAGTTGACCCGGTTTGGCCCCTGTCTGATCCACAGTCGTGGTACATAGCCGGGGCCTGTCACCGGGGGGTTTTATCTGTCTGTACAGCCACCCACATGTCGGCATGAGCAGAATGTCAGTAGTGCCAGCCTATTGACAACACGGCCCCTCTTCCATTAGCTCTATCGCGCTCTCCAGACAGTCTATGGGGGGAGGGGAGCACGCATCAGATGGTTCCACGCCAGCGCAGCTCGGGCCAACCTCAGATCTGTGAGTGAGCGAGCAACAAGTGTGTCTGCATACTCCCAGAGCCGAGTGTGCCGCCAGCCGTTTCTTTCAGCAAACATTAATTATGCAAATAAAACATGGAGGTATGGTGAGACAAAATGCAGGCTCAGAAATGTAGTGTGAAACAATGTGTGTGTGTCAAAAACAAACATGTCTGAGTGTTTTGTTAACTTGAAAAGAGCAAATGTGTCTCGGCGCTCTGAGGATTTCTCATATTCCCTTATTTACAGGACATGAAGATAGATAAATAGTAACCGCAGTATTTTTCTTTAAATAAACATGACTACTTTTAAGACACACTCATTTTTTCCTCATTCTCAGTAAATGGACAGGCCATGCCTCATATGAAAGCTCAGAACCTCCAGAATTCACTCACTGAGCTGCAGAGGCTGCACTAGCACTGATCAATAATTGGCTGCAAGTGTTCATGTTAATAACATTTTCAAAATCGTACGCTGTTGCTTTAACAGTATGTAAGGTAAACCACTGCACCTTTCCAAAAGTCAATATGATTATTGTGCATGTTCATTTATTGGTAAGGTCCTGTTTCTGTGCACTTTTAAATGTCCTATGCAGTGTCAGCCGACACAGAGATCAGCCCTATCTCTCCTGCTCTACACTTGTTTTGTTCTGTCGCTGTTTGTGCTCCTCAGGGTGCTGCTGTGTGCTCCCCGGGGTGCTGTGTGTAACTTGTGTTGGTGCCAGTTCTGAGCAGAGTAAAAGAAGATGCACAGAGCAGAGAGCGGCAGAACAGATCCAAACCACTGAACTCTCTGCTGCATGTCAATGAGCTGCAGAGGCCAGGATTACTCTCTGCTGACTCCACACTGTCATCCACATATCAAAGTCCTGCTCCACTTTCACAACTCTCTCATCCGAGCTACTGTGTCCAAATGTTTCATGGTTAAGCAAGGTAGCGTTCTTAACCACAATAAAGGGCAAGTATTGGATTTTACATGAAAAATGTATGTAGCTACACCTTAATGAGCAATAATAAAGCATGAATAAAGCCTTAATTTGTAATGAACCAATTGTTTATTATGAATTATTCAGGCTTAATAACTACAGACTAACTAAGGGGGTTATGCCTAAGGCATACTGCACATGTATTTTACCCTATGAATGCGTAAAAACTGCATGTTTTACACACTTGAACAGACTGTGTGTTCCTTTATATTCACTTTAAAACTGGCTAAAAAAAAAGCCAGGATTTAAGAATGTGAAGGAACGCACAGTCCACACTACACACGTATATGGAGCAGCGCATTTTTCGTTCATATGGCATGAGCATAGGGTGAGTATTCCATTCAAAAGCATGTATGTGTTCTATTTGCGCAATTACCACCGGCCCAATGTATTCCTGGGGCAGCTTTGTATCATTTGAAGGAGCCCAAGTTCAGAAAAAAAACTGTCAATTTGTGCTTTTTCCCTTTGAAAACCTTGCATTTGTTGTCAGCAGCCCACCCAGGTGGTAAATACAAACCTATTCAGTTTTGTGGCTATACACGCACAATAGTAATAATGGTTTTGCCTTTGGAAAACACAGTGCTGACGTCCTGCTTGACCTGCCGATGTGGCCATCCTCGCCTGCAGTTTGGCCCCTCAGGAGCTAGGGTATCAGTTAAGTAATTGCTAAGCTTCATTGTTAATAGCAGTATTTGTTCATTACAAATAAAGTATTTGTCCAAAGTTTATTAAGGCTATTAAAGGTGTAAATAAAAACTAAATTTTAGCAGAAATTTTGTGACTTCAAACGATGCAGTGTAAGCCATGTGCGCAGTGGAGGACAGTTAGAAGCAGCAGTTGTTGCAAGGTCCAAAACCGAAAATTGATGGATATTTATTGTTGCTTTTGATTACCTTTATAATAGCCGATCAGAGCAACCAGAGTGAAGCAACATGAAGCTAACTGACATATGTTTTGGCTTCTAGCATCTTAAAATTCTATAAGGTGACATAACACTACCCAATCTGTCCCTTATCGCTTGTACCATCCTCAGTCTTCTTTCCATCTTATCCTAGCCTTCAGCCATTACCAAGTTCTTTTGTGGCATTTTCTGAGAATAATCCTTCAGGCTTTTGCTGCTGCTGATGTTAATGCTAATGCCTATGCCCCAAATAATGTTAATGCCCATGTACATTCACTCATTGTCATTGTCCCACAACTTCTGCCACAGCTTCAGTCATTAACTGCACCATCTAACAGAGTTTTTAGTGTCCTCCTCCTATGGCCTTCTTAAACCTCACTTACCGTATCTTGAAGTCGATAGTGAAAGTGATTTCCTTCCCCTCAGATAAGCTCTTGATACCTTGTTAGCAGTCAGGTTCATCTTTCAGAGCAGTATATGTACCAGATCTTGCTAAATCACCTCAAGCATTTCAATAGGCTAGTTTGTTCATTTATCTATGATGCCAGTCCTTACTCTGCAGCTCTGACTGGTCTTGATGCCAAATATGGTCAGCCTCAGCAGGTCCTCCTGATTCCCTTGTTGCTGTGTCCACTGCTTTAGATTGGGAAGTACAAGGCTCTATCAACCTGTACCTGGCCCAAGACAGTGCCTCTTTCTTTCCAACTCACTTATACGCACTAGTAATGGTGCCAAGTACTCGCAGATTAACCCTTCACCTCAACCTGCAAGGATCACCTGAGCTCCATCTACTCTCAGTCCCCTGTACCACTGAACCTCAAAGACCTATCCACTCCATCAAAAGTGTCTTTCAAAAATGGTGGAGTTAGCCCTCTATCCTTGCTCCTGTACTTTCTGAGCCAATACCAAACCTGGAAAATAGATGCCCTGGACTAGGCACTAGACCAACCACGACAACAGCACAATAGACCACCATTCTCACACCAGGGTGACACCTTCTGGCCAAGATTGGAGAATATCATGGATTCTGGATATTATGGAACTAAGGAAGTCTTTTTGCTCCAACAATTCCCCTACATCTTCATCTATTCTTCAAACTCTTGCCTTCGACTGCACCACGGGGGAGGATTCTCTCTCCACTGACCTCCAGGTTCCTCTTATCGGGCCATTAGTACCTGACTATTTAAACTCAAGTCTTTGTTTCATTCACTCCTTTGTTACTTCCTGCTTACCTTAGTTCGTAATATGAGAAATTTTCTTTAGTTGTTTATATCTAGGTATAGCCATGTATTATTTAGATTACTCTTACTCATTAATTTAAGCTTATTGTATTTGTTTTCCAGAAAGTATAACTCTCGTCTGAACTTCAACCTTATTAGTAAATAAAAATAAATCACTGTCTACCAGTCTGAAGTCTGTTTTTTCTCTGTGTCTCATACCAATATTATCTCAAAATACCCCAGACAAAATGGTGCCCACTGATCCCGAGGAAACTGCACCTCTGACAGTGTGGACCTGTTCTGTCTGAAAAACAAAGTGCTGTGATTGGGGAGCTGCAGTCGTAGATCAGCAGAAGAGTTTGAGAGGGTCCTGGTGGTGAGGCGCGCCATCAGTCACAGTGGCTCTCTGCTGGATTATGTCTGCAGCCCGGCCCGGGTCAGTGCAGTCGTGTGGAGCAGTGTGGAGCAGGGAAAATGGAAAAGAAGAGAGAGTAGCTGCGGATGTGAACTCTGGCCATGTTCAAAATCTGTAAAGGACACAGAGAGGGGGAGTCCATAAAGGGTCTTGATTGAAAGACTTTTTTTCAAGTTTCAATTCATTGTTTATATATGTAATTACTGTCGAATTATACCAAATATACTGCCACTACTGCTACTACTACAACAACTACCACTTTGACAATTCTTGTGGGGATTGATCTGCACATAAATCTTCTGTAGAAACAGGTTGATGCAGTCACTCATTTGACTAGGTCCAAGGTAGAAAAAGTTTCACAGGTAGTCATCTGGACAGTGGTTTTTGATTTTCAGAGAGATTTCAGCAGTTTCGGTCTGAGAAGGAGGAAGGTGGAAGTGGAGACCAACCTGAAACCAAACTAGCAAATAAACAATGGTGGGGCAAGCTTCAGTTATAGCTTCTTCCATTGGGCAGGACTAATGTAGCTTATTTTTTGAATAAAATGATGGGTGACCAATGAACTTCTTAGTTTCACATGGCTCAATAGATTTTCTCTGACCTCAGATTAACTGTTTAGTGCTTCACTCATTAATTCTGTAGAAATTCACTGTTTTTCAGGCCCAGTGATATATTTTTTCTTTCGTTTTTTCCTTGTAAGCATTTGTTCTTATATAGAGAGACCAGGCGTGTCCCTGATTGGCTAATCAACCTGTCAATCATGCCCATCTGAAATTCACCAGATGGGCGAATAAAGTATTGAAAAAGTGTGTATTCTAGATCTCAGGCAAAAAATATAGCTCCTCAGACCAACACCTTCAAAATGACTTCCTGATGACAGCTGAAACGTCTCAGATGACTACACAACCAGTCTAAAGTTTAAACACTTTTTCATTTTGGGTTCTTCTTTATTTTCTCGACTATTTACATTGTAGATTCTCATTCAAGACATCGAAACTATGAATGAACATGTATGGAAGGTAGCAAACAAAAAATACACTCAAAATAACTCCAAACGTTTTAGATTTTCGATTTTTTAAAATAGCCTTTACCCTTTACTTTGGCCACTGCTTTGCACTTTTGGCGTTTCCTGCCTCGGACATGACGTGTGTGAAGTGAAATCGATTTTTTAGGAAACTTCATCATGCGAGAAGGTCAAGGTTTTGCAACAGTGGCAACAAAGCAAAGGGTGGCCACTTTGAGGATTCAAGAAAAATAAAATATAAAACATATTTAGTTGAGTTATTTCACTTTTTTTCTTTGCTACATACTTCCATAGTAGTAAATATGCACACACACACAACAAAACTTCTTATTTCCCAAAAAGATTATGCTGTCTTTACTAATCAAATTGTGTTACTCAATGTATCAAATAAAAAAAAATAAAAAAAACACATCACATACCCCTGATGCAGTGTTTGGGGAGTGGCTTTGTTAGTTTCCTCGAATGTTCCCTACAGTGATCTGTGTGAACCGGCAGCAGGTCCATGATCAGACACCGCATTAGCAGACCGGGCACTTTGATTCTTGTAGGCTTTTGTTTTGTCTCCTCTTCAACGCCACAGACCTCAGAACACCTCTCTCTGGGTATCCTCAGGGCAGCAGAGAAGCGCAGGTGGCCTCATCGTTCAAGGCTTACCTGCAGCAAATCAGCCACTTAACCCCAGTGTGGCAGAATGAGAGGAATCATAAGCAGCTAGCACCGTTTGAAGACAGAGGCGCTGCTTCGGGCCACAAAACAAAAACATGACTAGTACCTGTCTAGTAAAGAGCGATTGTGTTGTTGCTCTATTGATGAATGGGGACAATCTATAACACTGCTTTAATTGACACAAACGATCTGTTTTACAATTAGTCTTTCAGGGGGTGCACTAACGAGGCCAATAACAGCGAGCCTTGGTCATATAAGGTTAAGAAAATCCATCCCCTGCATTTGAACCAGGACAACTCCGCAACATGTCAGGAGTAGTGTGCAAAAGTTGACCGTCTTGTTGTGAGGCGAGATGACTTCCCAATCAAGCTGGGTTGGACTCCCCGATTGGGTTGGATCTATTGAGTTTGAGTTTGAGTTTGAGTTGAGCTTGCAGGTTCTCCCTGTGTCTGG